>JAQGBW010000059.1:0-73375 GCA_034698625.1 Julus scanicus | reverse complement strand
TGAAGATGTAGGATACTTTGATTTAGTGTAAATCCACATGCCCAACAAAGGGATAAATCCTTCTGCCCCCAAAAGTGGGTCACTTTTTTGTGCGATAAAGAATATCAGTTTGAAATGGCAAATTGATATACTTCAGAACTTTCCTTGGCTCCCTATTTATCTTAGATAACTTTTGTATTCACTTTAGGCGCCGCACAGTATCAACATGTCACTACATTCGTTTTTCTAGCTTGGGTTTTTCCTATTGAGGCGTTTTGATGCGAAACTTTTCATTAATTTGATTTAGTATTTGGTGTAGAAAAAAGACCCACGAGGCAAACTGGATATTGTCATAAGGAGAGAAGAGAGAGTGAAGCAAGGCGTACAAAGATGACGTTGGTAGTCGTGTGCATACAAACGGCAAACTAACTTGCGATGAAAGGAAGCAGAGCAGCAAAAATGATCTTGTTTTGACTCTGATAATTATCCAGCAAAAGATCATTAGAGAATTAAATCGTGTGCGCCATAATTTGTTTGGCAGCTGCTTTCACTTCTTTTGACCTGACAGACGGAAATTATAACAATGGCATGATCATTGGGGGTTGGGATCAAGCACGAAAAAT
Organism: Julus scanicus; assembly: GCA_034698625.1. NCBI lineage: Eukaryota > Metazoa > Arthropoda > Diplopoda > Julida > Julidae > Julus > Julus scanicus. The sequence continues at coordinate 72,773 of JAQGBW010000059.1, read as the reverse complement.
AATGAGCGAATCTAGAGCAAAACACGGAGCTTTGCTTTTCAAATACCTCTCTCTTTCTTATTTATTGTCGAACGAGGAAAAAAAACTTTGGAAATCTATATTTTCTGACGACGATGAAATACGAAAACATGTGTGTAGGAAATCTCTACGATATGTTGCTCACGAATGTCGATTACTCGATGTCTGCCGCTTCAAGACACATTGTTGTCTGCACTTAAGCGTTTAGGAAACTACTTGAGATTGTGTATTCGCGAATGACACAACGTTATGACAAGCTGATGCACATTATACGCTATAAGGATCCGGGAAAAAATCCAAATCCATTATTTCGATCAAGTTCAAGATAATTTTTTTAAAAAAATTGTAATATATGTATGTATGTGAGTAACTATTTAGGATACACGCCACCGTTGTATTTTTATAATGATTTGTGAATACGTGGAATTATACTGTTATCACGCAGATGACGATGCATTTGTTTACTTCCGTTGATGCAAATTCCCTTGTACTAGGGATCCATTTATTTATTTTGCTTGACGGTGACATTTATAGGCTAACATGACCGTAAATTTATCGTTTTATGTTTCTCATAATACTTCCTATATTATTCATACAGGCGCGCCATGCTTTACACCTTTAATGTCTTCTCTACCAATGGCTAATTTTCCACCATATTCAGGAAGTTAAATCTCTATTAAACTATGCAATTTATTGTTATTGCTCGAACTACAAGCTTCGAATTGTTACAAAAATCAGCTTTATAGGTAACTTGTGAAGTTTTGTTTAAATTTTGCTTTTTTGTCATTAAGAAAATAGCAACCAGGGTATATTTATTTCATAAAGCAATATCACGTCCTCTGTTTCTATCACAACGACCTAATAAGTAGGGGCACATTTTTTGACGAATGAGTATGTTCATGGAGAGTGTAATAGGCCAACCTGAGATGTTTCTTCTAATAGCACCAAGACGATGATGATCAATGGGGAAACTATGGTGGTTATTACGGATCCATTAAGGGGTTTGATTTAATGAAGAAAATGAAGGATCTGTTCTGTCTTCGGGGTTTAGTTTTTTTTTCGTCTTAAACATGCCTCGATAGTTGCAAAGTTGGTGCGAAACAAATGGAAGTCGATCACGCTATGCACTTCTAGTTGATGCAAGTGGAAAATAAATTTTCCCCTACCCAGTAGTTTATATTTTTAATTTATGTGAGTACCAAATATACGCAATGTAAGCCATATCCATCCAAGTATGCCAACATTTACAATGGTTCATGATTAAAATTGGCATTTTGTATGCATATGTGCTTCACCAGCACCTAATTAAGGTCCATGCATGACAATATGTTCCATTATTGGCAAGTATTGCTTATATACATGGCTAAATATGGTAAAAATACTTTGCCCATCAGTGGCTAAATATTGCCCTTCTAGGGCCAACTATGGCCCATTCATGGTTGCATTTGGCCAATCAAGTATTGGATATGGCTCACACTTGACCACATATAGTTTTACCACCCGAGTAAAAAGGGGTTTAATCTCCATTCATATAGCAATATCCGCAGACGCCCTTTACGGATATACTGTGCAAAATGTCATTCATTTTCTCAGCCATTATAAATGTCGATATGCACAACAACAAAAAAACAAAAAAAAACATCAAGTCTTAAGCTAATGCAATTTGTTTTTGTATGTTTATGTCAGACTCTCGCATTATTTATTTTTATTTGCTGTTTGAAACTCTTCGTATATCAATCCATAAAAAACCCAGCACGCGATATTGTTATTGCGTTTTATATGGAGTGATAGTTTTATTGATAGCAATCCGGTTAGTTGTTTTTTTCCCTCTTTGTTTCGGATGCACACCTGCTATTTTTCTCTTAAATTATTGACGAAGAGTTCATATGTGTTTTATTGTTTTAACACACACAAAAAAAAACCTACATGCAAATGTATTTATCGCGTCCTTATACGATTTCGTATAACGGTCGTAACCAATTAATGAAAACCGAAATATGAATTCTGAATTGGCCGACTTTGATGTTGCTTCACGCCGCCTCTCGACGCTGCAATTTTTCAATGGTTCTTTTGAAGTGACGCCATTCAATTTGTATGTTATCATTTAACTGGTTAGTGAGAGTGCTGGGAGATCCATCTGCAGATTTCAGTATATGAGCTTCATTGATGTAAATCTGAAAATGTACGTTTCAAATATTTAAACCACCAACAGTCAAATTGTGAATAAAATATCTTCTTGAAATTCTTGTCCCCCATCCTTACAAAGCTCTAGAAAAACGTACTTTTTTATAATAAAATGCTTTTTTAAATTCTATAATTGAGATTTAAGTTTTGGAAAACTGATTGGAGTATATTAAGGGCTTGAAGCCGTGAATTTTGCAAAGGGCGTATGACAAGAATGACACCAAGTCATATTTTTAAAAGCTGTTACCATTTGTTGAAATTGTTCTAGTGCATACAGTATTATATTCATGTGCAAAGTAAGTACTCCTCCCCAGAGCAATGGTAGTAGAAACGTTGTTTTATATATATAAAAAACCTGGGTGTAGCATATAGTTGGCCAACCAATAAAAGCTAAGCGCTCTGTCTCTCGTCTTTCTTTTAATGTATAATTCAATTTATTTAGCTTTCTGTTTCAACATTTGGCTTTCCCTTTTCTTCCGACTTTTAAAATATAAATGCATTGTGCGGGGCTCCTCAAAATATTGACAATGAGCATGAAACGCGCTTAATTTCCTTTTTACCGAATAGCTTCTCTTTTAAGTTGGCAAATATGGCATTGTGAATTATTTATTCACCCTGAACATGCTGCTTAAAATAAAAATAAAAAAGTATACTAAGTGATGGAAGTGGTATCCACGGTTAATGCTGACTGTCTTTCTTGTTTTGAGCTTGTCTTCAGTTTGGATTTCTCAATTTTTATGGTTCAGACAAAAATATTAAAATATGACCGAATTTCTTTTTAAAGTAAACCTTCATATAGCAAGATTGAAGACAAGCTTACTGAGCACTTCAGAAATGATGCTCAGAATTTTAATCCGATATAAGGAGGCACACCAGTTGAAAAACATTAAGCCAAGAATATCTTTAAACATTATTTTTGCACCATGATTTAGGCTAAAAAATTTGTTGGGAAACAGACCAGGACTTTTGAGACTTTATAGCGCATCTTTTTTTTTTTTTTTTTTTTTTTTTTTTTTCTGAGGCACTGAACACCTATACTGTACTTTCTAGCTTTTTCATTTTATTTTATTAGTTGATGTTGACGGTTTTCTGTGCTACATTTTATCTGTAGGAAGTAATTTACCGTGTGTCTGTTTTTTGGCATATGTGTTACTGCGAAGTACATGTACTTCGTTGTTTTCCTTCTTCGTATAATTCCATGATAACTGTGTAACTGAATTTTTATGCCTTCGAAGTGAAATTTATTCTGGTCGTTGTTGGATATGGTGGAAAATCTGTATTGGGCGATTACCCACAAGTGCCGTCCATAACTCTGTTACCTGCACTATAACATCAGCAACAATTTTCGAAAAATATTTAATTTTTGGCCATTTGGACATGAAGAGAGATTCGCTGGACCAACAATAATTCAATGAAACCCATATTAACCTATTACACGCGGTGTAACCGAAATGATTTGCATTTCAGAAGTGGGTTTTACGACCGAAGGGGAATTTCCCTTCCCTGATGGCGCTACCTACCCACCGTTCCCCTGACAACCATGATGTTTCCACTGGATATTGCGTTGTGATTGTTTTCTTCTCCCCTATTTCGTCAACAATTCCAACTTCAAAAGTTAAACCACGGCTGAATTCCTCGTGTAATTCCCTCACAACGCGGTAAAACACGATTTGCTGTCTATAGTTTGGGATTTGCGAGGTGATTTACAATGACAGCATGTCGTCCTCTTTGATGTTACTGTTCTTTACGGCGCTCTTGCCTTATATCTTTTTGGGTGACAAATAAAGAAATAAGCAATTTATAGGTGGCGGAATCTTTAGGCAAAAGTCAGTAACAGGTGTTGCTGAAGATATAAATCATTTCGTAAACTAGGGATCTTCGTGCTTCCGTTGGGGGTACTCGATACATTCAATTTTGTTTGCATGGTGGTCCTTTCATCTGGGAAGAAGGCAATGTGGAAATGTTTGCTCCCATGCATTAGAGGGATGCTTTTGGAGAAGCTATGTATATGGACATGTCTGGGCCATATATGTACCGTATTTACCCTTGTGGGCCATAAATAGCGATGTATGGACCGTAGTTAGCCAATGATGAGCCATATATTGGAAATACAGTATAATGGGCCGCATACAACTTAAATGCTCTACACATAGTCAAGTTTTCACCATATATGCCATGTAGAATCCATCAGTTAAAATGTTAGATTCTCGAATATGGTATACATATAAACAAATATCGTATACCTATGCAGAACATGTATCTTTACATATACACATATAGCCGTGCGTATATATATATAGAGTCGTATACTGTTATTGTACATGGGAATTTATGGCTATATATGTCCAGATGTGTCGAATTTCTGGACTAACCAAATACTGAAAAATTACTGGACATTACAGAACGCTTCATTAATCCAGTTAGCCTTGATGTCATGGCATTTCCGGAAGGCGTAATTATGGAAACCCCGTGCTAAATGCACACGCCGCTAGAGGATGTTGCATCCGAATAAAGCCCTCCATATTTTTGAAGAAAAAACGTTTCATCATTACCGGTGTTTTATGAACTATCTATTTTTCTTAATTATCGATTAGGTTTAATTGGGAAGAGCAATTCATTTGATTCATCAACGTCCAGTGTAATTAAATTTGGCGTAAAAGCATGGGCAATTAGCACGTTTAGCAGGGAATCATTTGCTTTTAGAGCATGGCAGAGATTGAGATAATCTGTTTTTAATGTGTTTGGATAAAAAAGTGATGCGTTTTTCAATTCGTGTGTGGTCTTGTCGCGCAGGGCGTGTTTTCAGACGGGTTAACGTCAGTCTCAGGTTAAACGTTTATTTGAGTTCATAAAATTTTGACGATCGTCATCTGGTTCGCAGGAGGAAGTTTTAACGGCGGTCTTACGTGCATTTTTAAGACGAGAATTAATGATGCGGAAAATCGTAAAATTTGCTGCATTTTCTTTTGATGGTATTTTTATAACCCCTTTTCTGCTCGCTAATTCGATTTTAAACAGATGCAATTCATTTTTGGAGGTTTTGCACTTTTAAGCTTTAATTTTAGCATAACCTGCTTTTATACACCTATGCTATCTGCCTGCAAATGCGACTTAGTCGACATTTTCAGCTTGCTTTTGCAAATATATTTCCAACGTAGCTAATTATTTTTGTTTTTGTTTTCTAGGTAAGTGTTTCTGAAATCCCTGTATTTTGCCAAGCGAGTTGGTGAGGATTGCATCAAGTCTTTTTATTCAAACATCTCATTTCTAAACGTTGAACTTTATAAGGTAGGAGAAGTTTTTGAATCTAAGATCATGAAGTATAAAAAGTCATCAAGAATCACTATATGCTAGGATCTATCCTAAACTTGTTTTACGAACAAGAACGAGTGTGTAGATTTGTATCATTCGGAGAAAATCTACTACGTCCCTTGTCACGGCTAAAGTTTCGTCACTTTTAATAACCTCATTTTAGGGTATTAATCCCGTTGTAATAAACACCAATGAGGAACCCAATGTGGGGAGCTTAAGATATTTATAACGTTAATGCTAAGGGGGGGAGGATGGAGTTGCGTCACTTTTCCAGCGTGGATCTTCCTTGATGGATCCTGATCCCACTCCGTCGGATCCCTCTCGGGATAGGCAGTGATTGATGGCGTCCACTGTAGGGGATGATAGGGTGCAATTTTCCGGCTCTGCTGCCTGGCAATTAATTTTGCTTCGGTAATGATTCCCTGATCAAAATTACGGTTTCCAGCCACTGCTTGCCGTGATTTATGGTCAAGTGTCATGGAGTCGGGTGGCTACTATCGCCTTATCCCGCTCATCAGTTGCTCTTGTGCGGTTAATTTTGGCTTTAGACGAGCGTCAAGCCCCCCTCCTCTTCAGGGTTTCCCAGGGATTTTAGCGCTTCGGGCGACTTAACGCGCTGTTTGACCGAATGGCCGCACTCGAATTACGCTGACCAGTGAATGGTGACTATCAACTAGGGCTCATTCAACAAATTCGTCCGCTAGCAAAGGGCAGGGGAGAGTTTTGAGTTATCAGACTAATATTAAGGCAACGAGGGACAATGCCTGTTTGGCTCTTGTCTTACACATTGGTCCACTTATCTGACATATATAGAAATGACAACTCCGGGTTGGGGCAGCTTGTTATCGGTTTGTGCTTATTATTAGTCCATGAGTTATTGTTTAAGAGGATAGTGAGGTCGGGTGATGGATGTTATATTTTGTATGTGCTTAATTTATTAATGATCCCATACGTGCCACTGAAGACAAATTGAGTAATATTCTTCCAGAAAAGTTTTTCATAAATTTAATATTAATTGTTGTCATTTTTCTCGCGATCCAGGTATAGTGTGGATGTCTTAATTGTTATAATTAGAAATGGTTCTCTGTAACTGGATACAATGGGGATTTAAGAAAGTTAAGATTTGTAGGTTGTCATTAATGACTCCTAAACGGTTTACATAAGGGCGACGTTAGATTGGTTTTTGTGACAAAATTTTCGATTTCATTTCGTTGCGGTTTTTTAGATTTATCCTCTGAACGTGGAAAATTGCGTTTAATTACACTCGAATGTCATTTGGCCTAATTGGTGCAGCGCAGCTCGTTAAATTGATGAAAATAAGGAGCAACGCTAAGCCGCCTAATGGCCGATTTCCATTAGAAATTTTCAGGCGTGTGATAATGACAGTTGTTTTCAAATTTAACGAACTCGAAACTTTTTGGCAAATGTCAGCTTTGATTTTTTTTTTCTATTCATTCGATGGCTTGACTCATTGTGACTTTGGCGAAGGGATCTTTGAGACCGAAATCGTATGCTGCATGAAAAACATTTTTTCTTCAAAATTTAGTAGGGGAAAAATGTGTCAGGAAACCTTGTCGCAAATTGGCCCTGTGGGTTTTCGCAGTTTTTCTTTCAATTTCAAAATCAGGTTGAATGCGAAGTGGACCGGAATCGCAATAAAATTAAATGAAGCGCACATTCGATAATAATTGAACCCCAAGTTGGAGTTTTACGAGCATTTTTTGCTGGAGGTTCGGTGTAAAAGATCGGGTCCATTCGCCGTAAGATGTATTGGTATCGAGACCACACGCTCCTTTTTATTATACAGTTTCACATTTTCGTGTAACAGAATTTTCGTAAAGTTGGTTGTTAACGTTTGAACGTAACCCAGACCGTGGCCTTTTTTATGATAAAGGTTTTGATAGCTCGCGACCCAGCTCTTTAGACCGCCATTTATCACCAAAATGTATTCAATCTTATTTTTCCAGCAAATAAATTTCTGCTTAGCTTTTAGCCAGGAATTCGGAAAATGCCATTTTCCCCTCCTTTCGGATCGATGCCAAAGTGGTCTTCCAAAATGGTGGCCCTCCTAACTTAATCACCTCGGACAACCTCATAACCTGGACTTAGGTGGGATTCAGCAACGCACTTTTCGATGATATCTTAATCGATGCAAACATAGAGATGCTATAAAGGCTGAAAAGATAAAAGTTTACACGTTAAATTGTGTGATAAATCTGAATTTATTTACATTTTGGGTCTCGTGTTTATCGATGATAAAATGTTATGAAGCAGGGAACTGTATTTATAGTGGAATAGTAAAATTGAGACACTTTCCCGGTAAGATTGATATTAAAACTATAAAATCCTGATTTTTAGGGCTATTTATAAACTATCCCATAGATTTCTCGGCAGTTCCATGCAATATGCCCACTCCATGTAAATGTTACAAAAATAGTTCTAAAATAGCCTCTTTAATGAAGAGGAGAATATTTTTTAAATTAAATGAAATTCACAGAAATTCATAGAATTTCAAAGTTAAATGCATTTTAAATTGATATAATTATGATTGACTTTAATGTCAATCAAAATTAATATTTCATTTATATGTATTTGCATTATTTAAAGTAATGTAGTGATACAATTTTTTTCTGTAAATTTAGACTCACTATTTAAAATAACAAGACTAGACTAACTCGAGTCTTGAAGACTGATATTTAAAACTGGATACATCAGATGGTATATCAAAAATAATCAATTTTTTTTTTATAAAAACGTTGTTTGAAAACAATTCATCAGAACCCATGAAGTTTTGACGATAAGAATAGCTGTGGGAATGACGACCTTTAACCCTGTCTTTGATGTCTTCGTAATGAAACCACGTGTTTGTTGGCCATTGCTGGTTCCATTCCAATTTTCCTTTTGAAAGGCAACTTTTGCTCTTTGCTTTTCATTATTGCGATATTTCCGAGTTGGTTGGGGTTAATGAAATTGCTCCCATCCCGAAATGAGCTCGACCCATAGTAATAATAATAATAATCTTCTCCTTTCGGCGAATTACTCTCTTATAGCGTCGTCATGCTTGTTACGTATGGAAATGAAAACGGATGACTTAGCCGAAATCTAACTTTGGAGAGCAAATTCTAGATTAAAATTCCGCCGAAATGAATGGAAATTGCGTCGTAAAAACACTGCTTTTAATCCGAAATTTGTGTGAAAAGAGAGGGACTCGTGCAATCCAATCTCTCCGTGCGGAAATGGGCGCACACTTGCACGACCTACGAAATTAAAAACTCGTAGCGTAGAAGTTATTGCTCTGTGCTAAACGAAGACTTTGTCTAATTCACGTTAAACTCTATTCTTATTCAGCTTCATATAGTTTGTAGACAGAACTTTCATCCGAAAGTTTTGCTTATAGGCAAACGTTCTTTATGTGATACCAAGTTGGCTCTGAAGTTGATGAATGTTTTCAATGATGAGAATATTGTTGTGCAAGTATATGCAGTGTTTATCACACTGATGCACTTATGGTATTATTTTATGTTAACATCCAAGACCGTATATATGGGGGGGTGGTAGATCATGGGGATCCCCCCGATATCCAAAAAATTTTACAAATTTCTAACCGAATTGACAAAATAAGAAAAGGGAATTGCACTTTAGCATTAAAAGTGGGGTTGTTCTATGGCAAAAAATGCAATTTTAATTTCACCTTGGCCAATAATGGCCAAACTAGTCCACCTCAAGATTCTGGACCCCATCCCCACTCAAAATGTGATGACGTAAGGCCTTGCCAACATCCATGTATTTTTTAAAAATCATTTCATTTAACATAACGAAAATATAAGTACAATGTAATATAACATCATCTTTCTACAACCCGTAATATCCTTTAGGAATTCTACCCAGTTTTAATCAACATTTACTATAATTGCATCTAAGCTGCAATAAACACTAGGACGATAATGTTCATCGCCAGAAATCCCATCTCAAAAAATGACCGTTTCAAATGGAACAGGTCATGCGCTTTGCCGTTTAATTTCGAAATGGAGCGAAACTTTTGAATACTTTTAATTATAAAGTGACGCTCCAGTGGTCATCATTTAATCACGGTTTCATATATCGTCCTTTGAACATCTGGTATTCGTGCGTTTCTGAAGCGTTTTGACGTAGCAATTCATTTCTGCTTGAAAAGCAATTTTGAGTCCGTCAACTTCATCTTGACTAGGCCTAATTTTGGAATTCTATTTGGTCCGCTTTTCGTCCCATCAACATTTCCTCCACTTTCTCTCTTGACAGCTTAGCAATTGCAGAAGCAAATCTCTTTCAATATAATTAATAATTAATGTTGATACAGGGTTTCTAGATTTGATGTTCACATGTATTTATTATTTGTTTTGGTTGGCAGTGAAATAATCAGTAAAAGTCCCTGGTTGGTATTATTGACGATCTGCCCAAATTCTATGCCTTTAATTATATTTGCCTCGTTTTCTGCCACACGATTGAAACCGATGTGACATGGTGCTTCCAAATAACCATTCGCTCGGTATTAGCGCTAATTGGATCAATGATTAACTTTAACTGCAGTCGGTGCACGGTCATTGACTTAATACTCCTTGGATTTAGTTGTGGCCAACTGCAATTTCACTAAATTCGTTATGTTTGCTAACGAAATTCGTGATGGATGATTTCTAGGATGCTATTTCTGTGACTGTCAACACTTTGTGGCCTTAAATAACTATACCATTCGTAGTAATGTAACATATTCATTTTCGATACATGTCGTACCCACCATGCGTATTTAAAAATCTAAAAGTTTCTCAGTCAACAAAAAGATCCATGAAAAGTGATTTGACTTTTTGCGGTGGGTGTAAATAAATCGATTATCTTTTGGGTTATCTGTATATATATATATTCAATGCTACAAAATCAAGTTAAGGATTCTTATTGGATTTTCTGTAATTACATTATGGCCCGAACAAAAACGAGAAGCTGCTTTCGTGTCACTTTCGTCTCGTATGATTTGTACTAGAAACAATGTCTTTCTTAAATTGTTGCGAAGTCACAGCACTTGGAAAAATACATTATCAATCATGAGTACACGTTGTCCCATCTAACCAAAAAACTAAACAAAGCATTTTGAAAAATTAATAAACAAGAATCGAAATGGGATAAAATACACCTTGAAAAGTTTTTGTCATAACATTCTATGAAATTTTTCCTAGGGCTCCCTCTGTTCATTCATAGTTTATAGCGTTAAAATCGAGCTCATTTTTATTCATCGTAATTTCAAATATGGTGCTCATTCATAATATTTTAAGTAATGTGCATCGTTTCAGGTAATATCCTCACGTACTCGCTTTCTCTCTTTTTTCTTGCTCTTCTAGTAAGTCTTCTTTGCCTAAGGTCCCACATAAATTTATAACGACAAACGACATTTAATAAGGACTTAATAATGTTGAAAACTCCACTTTTCTCTTAATATTTAAGTAGGCATTTATCGCAACAAAATTACGCCTATTATCACGATAACGCTACGAGGCCAATTTTTTTCCCTTTTTCTTTTTCTCTTCGCTGCGTTTATAAGCCTAGTTGAGATGGAGATTACTTTTTTTGTTTCTTAACAGATAACATTACGACTTAATAAGACGTTTCAATCGAGTCTTTTGTTTCTACAGAGAAATTTGGTTGTTTTTGCTGTTACTTTTTGCTTTTCTATTCTTAAATTAACCAAAATTAAGTTGTACTTGTATAGTACACTGACCCATATGATCGAAATTTAATTCAATTAATTGCCTTATGAAAGGCATTTCTACAACTTGACTATTTATTAAGAAAAAAAAAATACAATCATCGTTGAAAAAAATTCACTTAAGACATATTATTGTACAAAATACTTTTAAGGATTAAACAATTGTCGATGCAACATGAAATTGAGAAGAGGCCAATTATTGTAATGTTGAGAGTGTTGTTTTTTAAAAAAAAAATATCCATAAGTAACGAGGATTCTGCGCGATTGATTGTATCCTTGAAGGATTTAGTAAACAAGTAAATTGTTTCCTCGAATGTCTTGCTGTGCCATCATAAGCTTGTGTGGACTTTGAAAACAAAATGCTTGTTCTTTCGCGACTTCATTACTTTGAAAACGTGGCTAGATTAACGTTTTTCTTAATTTTGAATTTTCATCCGAAGCTCGCAGCCCTTTTCAATTAGCACTTCCTCGCATCTGGCCCTGCTGAGCTCACGACGAAAGCCTGGCTTTTCTTAATTGTTGTTAGCAACAGCAGTTGAGAAATTTAATAATGTCACCACGCGTAAGCGCACTCTGCGAATGTGCCTTAATAACCCACTACCGGAAACGCTCACGTTATCATGCTCTAGCTACTGAAATTACCCACCACTGTATTTGTGACTGCTGGACGAGAAAATTAAAAAATAATAAACGAAATGAAGCTTTGCTAAACAACGCGGGAGACGGACGTAAGCTGGGAAAATGGGTTGAAGAAGTCGAAAAGCAAGCTCAAAATTAGAGATTCATCAAAACCATCACTCCCAACTTGCATACGAAATTAAAGAATGATAGAACTGGTCACCAAGATTGTTCAATCAGAGTGTTCAGAAGTTTTGAAAGTCGGGATAGTCTAGAAATGTCCTTGATGTTTTTTGTCATCCTGAGTAGGCTTGGACGTATTGTATCTCTCCTGCCCCTGAAATGTGGCAATCACTGCTTGCAGTTGTGTAATGCAGGCAAGTAGTTACCCCAACATTGCAATCCATGTGGACAGGGGTGGAGGGAGAGAGGGGTAGCCATTGTGGACGCCCACTAATGATGATATTTTTGATTTTTTTGGATTTGTTTGGTTAATTAAGTTTGAAAAGGGAATGGGAAATGTGTCCCAGCACCCAAATAGACTTGTGTGTTAAACACAAATTTGGAAAAATATCGTGGAATTGGTAACTAGGATGGTGTTTGAAAATTTATAGGAATCTGTCTTTTTTATGTTCCAAAAAATGTTTTGGACATACTTTAAAGAAAGAAATTAAGGACGTCCATGATACGGAAGGGGGGAGGGGGTCTGGACTAAAATGGTCGTCCTTTTTGAAGGAATTTCGGGGACCTCCTTTTTGAATAGCCCCCTAGTGGAGTATGATCTTTTTGCATGGTAGCACCTTCATGCTCCAGAAACGGGCATGTTTTGCAGCACTGTTACAAATATTGCAGCCCTTGCAAAATTCACTTGGAAAAAATGTAATCACAAGTAGACGGTGTGAGTAACTACCTCGTTCAGTTGCAAAAGTGAGATTGTGCATGTCTTGAAAACTCGTCTGAGAAAGAATTAAGCTCATGAAGATGCCAGACAGCGAGTCAGTGGCATCAGCAACAACAATTTGAGTACCTGCGCGGGCAAAATGGCCGAGGAGCTACGATAATTTAATTGTCGCCATTAAACGGTCATTTTGCGACCAGAAATGCGAAAAGTAGTTACTTTTCTATCCATTCGTCGGCGTGCAACTGCTTGCAATTACGAGCTAACTGCCAGACGGACGAGTTTTTACAACGATCGGATGACGGACCCCCAAACGGATGGCCAGGAGAACGTTAAATTTACCATTAGTGCATCGAGGTAATGACTCAAAGTAAATGTAATCAAGGCGGAGAAACCAATAAAGGGCTTTTTATAGGCCCCAGAAACCACTAACGCGTGTGCTGGACAAATCCAACGGTCGCCCATGTATATTTTCAACTACCAGAAATGAGGATCGCTAAAAGAAGCTCTGAGTCTTAATTATTAAAACATGGAAAATCCATTGCTATCCGTGTAGACTCATCTGCCAATAACAGATTAATCGCTTTTCGAGGGTGATGTTTTTTGTTGTTTTTTCTCCTAAAGTATCGGTGAAAGATTTCCAATCTATGGGATCTCTTGATAATGGCTGTGAGACATACAACATGGACTCCAATCTTTAAAAAGTGCGTGCCATAGGCCAGTTTTATACTGGATATCTGAAAGACAGTACCCCTTAATTGCTATTTTTATTCGTTAATTTCCTTTGGGATTATTTGAACATTCAGAAAAGTCAAATGGCTTAGGGTAATTGGTACATATATCACAGATCTCTTCAGGTTGGGGCAATTCTGTACAACGTTCAGAATTCTTTGCTATTGATGTGGTGATTTAGTGTGATATTGTCATCAACCACTGTTAGAAGTGATGTTTTTGTTCGTGTTGTCGAAGTTGTTTGCTGATATCTAAAATCCATGATCAACACGCTTATTTGTTGGCTTTTTAAAATTATTTTTGGTTTGTACTGGACAGTTCGTTTAAGAGGGAATTACAATATATGTCGATATAGTTTACGAAAAGCATTAGAAGCTAGAGTACACAAAACTTGTACCGTCTAGTGTCATTTCCGAAGCGTGTGAAATCACGCATAAAAAGCATCTTTTTCAACTGCTTGATGGTGACAGGAAGTGCCAAGAGGGCGCATCTTCAGCGTCTCCCTCGCACATTCACTGCAATGTACGAGCGCCCTTTCGGGTGCACTCACTCCATTATACATGCAAACACGTTTATGGTGAAATCGTGTCTGGGAAAAGTTGCTGGCCTACGAAATATATTTGCGCATAAGGGCATTTTTTTCTCTCGGCGAAATTACACCGGCGGAAGAAGTTATGTAAATTTTGACATAATGGGTGAAAATTTTGCTCAATTCTGACGAGCCTCAAACTGATTGGGAGACTACTTTTCATCATAAATTCTCCAGAATTGAAGCTTCAGTTGTGCCCTGAGACGTTCATCAGGTTTACTTCACACGTATTTCATATTTTATGGATCGTTGACTGCGCAAAACGGATCACGGGTAGTCGTGCAAAATGCTTCTGTCAAATCCGTTACCGGTATATCAATAAGGTCCTTGCGATACATGGGGACATGTGTTCTCGATAAGCAAGGGTTTTTCTGAACATTTTTATAACGAACTAAACGATTATTAGACGAGGGCACTCGTGTTGCAGTAATGATCAACGTTAGAAATCCACCAACCACTAGACGAGTGTTCTGCAGTTGGACAAGGTTATTGTAATACTTTGAATATAACAAACTTTTTAATGTACCTGTGTGTTGCATGTTGAAAATATTTGAAATGTTGAACTTTCTTATGGAATTTGTTGGATCGGTTTATAGCCAAGTATAATGCCCATTGAGAATCGACGCTTTCCGATAGTGTTTTTACAACTTTCCGATTAGTTGTATCTTTATTTTGTTAATATTTCATCCGCTGTCTGACGTCGAGGGTTATTATGTTGCTTCCCCGTGTGTTTCGATATCCGTAGCCTAAATGATGGGCGCCAAAACGAGTTTGTTACAGAATCTGAGGAGAAAAACCGCGAGAAGTGACCCTAAGGTAGTTGACCACTGGTCGAACGTCCGTTTTCTTCAGTTTCTATGGCAACCCTCGAAACTCATCAGCGACTGAAGTGGCAGTTTGGGTGACTCTTTCTGGCCTACTGATATTGCTCGTACAAAATGAGAAATGTATTGCCCCATTAGTAAGCGGGACTTGGCTCGTATCAGAGATTGCTGTCCATGGCTCTTCTTCGCAGTAGTTACCGTTGTCTTTGATGGCTCACTTTGCGCTTTAACCCGCTTTCTGCAACTGCGGTAAGAAGGACCCCAACTGACCAATGAATGCTAACGCAAAGATGACTCGGAAAACGTAAAAGAGTTGAACGCGTGGATGACCACAATGGGTTTTGAGCGCCACCTGTTGACTTCACGGAATAGCTATATACACCCATACCTCGATATACGGCCGCTCTTTATACGGCCTTTCGCTATAACGGCCTTTTTTAATTATGGCACGTTTTCGATATACGGCCCACAATGTTTCGTTATACGGCCGTTATGCGTGCAGCTTCCCATGTACGCATGCGCACAACAATCAAACACCTTGCTGCTGGGAACTGTGAAACGCACAGTTGCATACAAGTTTTTTTAATCTTTTTTTCGTTAACTGGGAGATGACTAAATAAAATTAGAAAAATTTAAAGAAAAATAGACTGTTATCAATGCCAGTGATTGAGGTTTTCGCAGATCCACAGTGCATGGCCGAGCCGCCACTGCTTGTTTTTCATTTTATATGTATACACACATGTGTGCATATGATTTTTTTAAAAATTAACGTTTATTATTAGTACATTGTTTTGTACTTTTATTTTCATGTAAGCACTTTCATAGAAAATAAAAAGAATAAAATGCTTTATGAACTAAAAAAATATATTATTTTGTAAAAAATTGGAACGGATCTAATTGAATTACACGGGTTCCTATGGTAATAATTGATTCGTTATACGGCTTTTCGATATACGGCCTACTTTTCTGGAACGTATCTAGGCCGTAAAACGAGGTATGGGTGTACTGTCCAACATTGTGGACAGCAAATTTACATTTATAGATTTAAAAGGCAGTATTCTGTCGATTTTTGGAAATGCATATGTTCAAAAATGAAAAGGATGAAGCATAAAACAATCTTAACTTAGTATGCATCCCTCTCACAAAGAATGACCAACATCCCTGAAAATCGGGAATCATGCTTGAAATTCGTGTTAAAATTTCAAAGTTTTTAATGAAAAGCGAATTTTTTTCTGTGGAGGGGTCCTTGAAAGTGTATGGAATGAGCTTTGAAATCTTTGAAGTATGCTTGAATGTTTTCCAGTAAATTTACTGGACAACGTAAATGTAACGTGTTTCGTAGCGCCCTATTCACAATCAAAAACGATTTTACAGACTTTTTAGTTCTATTGTCGCACAACCGTTGTAATGTACACTCCCAAGTGGACATTTTCATTTTAAGTCTTGTCGGTCAAAAACCGAATTTCGTTTTTTTTTTTTTTAAATCGGCTTTTAAAGTTTAGTTTCTTGTACCTTGAGTCGATGGATTACGCCTGTTTAAGTTCAGTGCATTATCTTGTAAAACCTAACTCAAAAAAGAGCTCCTCTGGGGTTTAATGAATTCTCGAATCGCTGATCTGGACATAGAATTCTTAAGCTAAATACGTTAATGGCTCATTGGTAATGTACCAGACTCATGGGAAAACTCACTAAAAGCTCCAAGAGATTCTTCGGCCAATAACAGGTATTTCTTTCGACCTTAGACTTGACTTTTTTTACCAAAATAATTGCATTTTAACGAATAAGTCCATCGTACTTTCTTTTCAAGATCTTGAAGCGGTATACATATGTATGAGGTCAATGCACGCAGTTTGACATTGATTCCATAATCGGTTTATACAATTTTAAATTCTTAGACAGGCCTCTGAGGTCACTACAATATATTCTTTTTCTACCACGTAGCCATATATCCGTGTTTAGTAAATCCTGTTTGAAAGCAACTTGCAACATGGGGGGGAAGGATTCTTTAAAATTGGCTAATCAAGAAGACTAAATTGTCTTCAGCAACTTTTACACTTGTCTATTGGTCAATCTTGGTTGGGTTTTCAAAGAATTTCTTGCAAACTCACTCAATTTCTAAACCACCAAATTCATGGTTTTGGTTCTCGCAAGCCTAGCTTTTCATGTCATAAATCTGACTATTTGCCAATTTGTTCACGAACGTGTGATGCTGGCAAACCATCTTGAAACATTGGGTCGTAAATCTACCATCAGGAATTCAAGTGTTAGTAGAGCCTTTTCCCTCTTTTGCTGATTTTTTGGACCAGTATTGTTATTGGTTTTTCTTCAGTCAGTTTAGATTCATGAATTGCAGCATTTCACTCTATTATGGCAAATATCACATAAAGAAAAATAGCAGATGCTTGACTCGAGCACTGTCAAACTTCGTAACTGTGTTTCATATTACGTCAAAATAAAATAATAAAAAAAAGTACTGAACAAGTTACGGTGAAGGAACTTTAACCTGAATATTCTGTATGTGATAACTATCGAAAACTGATAAGTTTTCTAAAAACTTCATTGTCTAAGTGTTTATAAGTTGCTTTTAGGTTATTTTAGTCGATCATTATATATTGAAATATTATATACAGTAAATTCATTATATTTAGTGAAAATCAATGCATTACAGATTATAATTATCGATCATCTCTTTCTTTAATGTTTTTATTTTCGACGGTGCATTTTTGTAATATAGTTTGTTTGCAACTGCAATTTCATCTAGTAATTTGACACATGTTAAGAATCATTTGCATTTTTTCAACTTGTAAGTATTTTTAGGCTCTAAGCGTGGTAATTTGGGATTTGATTTTTCCATCAGTGACACCTGCTGCTTAGCATAAATTGCCAGCTCAGTTAATTAGTCAATTGAGATCATCGTGAAATTTAGTTTTTAAGCCGTTATCATCAGCATCTCTTATATTAAAAATGCGATAAGATTGTCTATAAGTAGAAAAACTAGCGATGCCTAAAAGCTCATTACTCAGAATTTAGCAGTCTAATGATAAGCAAGAGTGACGATATGACTGATTTGCATAAATTTATAACAATGAGTGCTTTTGACACATTGCACGCACAATCAGTTTGGTTTATATGTATATATATATATATATATATTTTTTTTTTTTCGTTTATATAACCAGTCAAAATCCCCTCATTTTTCCTAAAACTATTTTTCGATGCCTTTCTAAATTCTTTCTTTTAACAAAAACTAATAAGTTCACGAAATTGGCTTGCTTAATGATACGTAAATCATTTCATAAATCTTACGAAAATCCTGGATGCAACTAAAAAATAACAGAAAATACTCTACTGGATGAATTATTAAAACATGTTTTCTGAGCAGGAAATTGCTTCGCTGCCTGTTTGCATTTCACTCTAGTTTCTGTACAAATCTTTTAGATAAATAAACGAACATGGCATTTTTCTTCGTTATTATTAGTCTTAACTGAATTTCCACTAGAATGTTTCGGACAAAAGTAATCTCGAACTTAACAAACGATGTTCGTCTAATATCGAAGAAATTTGATATTTGCGGGGAAATGTCATAAGTAAATTGGGGCGGTTTTCAACTTTTTTGGATCGTGCTCAGCAGAGGAAAACAAAGTGAAGATCAAATTTGCACTTAAGGTGGAGCCTGCTGAGGAAATTTCATTGAAAATTGTGCAAATATCGAGCTTTAATACTTTCGGCTTAAGTAAAGATTGGAAAAATGAGTTTATAGAAATTTATTGGAAATCCTAGTGTAGAACTCGCACAAAGAAAAACATTATGAGGAAGATACACATCGAAAAGTAAAAAATTTTGTGTAAGTTAAAGTAAGTAGACTTTCATTGTTTTATAAAACTTAGTCAAGGAACCAAGATGTTATCATGACCAAACCGTATTCTAGGTGCATAAAGGGGCAATTTTTGTTACTTTATATAATAACAACTCCGTTGAGGCACATTTTAAAAAGTCGTGAAATTTTGGGACACATTTTATGAAAATGAACGAAAAACAATGCTTGAATACAACAGATGTATCAAACTGAGTACTGTTTTAATAAGTATCGTTAAGACAAAATCTTTTCGACTTTCTGCAAACACTACGGGATCTTAGTGTGCCGCGGCACATCAGTCAAAAAACCACTGCACTAGCGCCACCACTTATGCTTTGCTAATGGTCGCCCTCAATGAAAATAGTCGTCGTTAGTAATCCCAGTTTCGTGTTGTTCCAACATTTCTGGAAATTGAACGAAAGGGGTTTATCTAGGATTTTGCTTTTCTAGGGTAATTTGCTCGGGGGTGTGTTTACATTGTATTCCTCGTCGATTTAAAAGAGCATTTGGGCCAAAATAAATATGTGAAGTATTTATTGCAAATGGCGGCTCCGTGCCAAAGCACACACGAAGCACTATCTTGTTTCATTTTGGGGCGAGTGCCAGTTACGAGAGCGCATTTGTTGAAAGTTAAGACGTTGTACACCCACCCGATTCTTTCGGCTTTTTTATTATTGTTTATTTTGGCCGTAATAGCACTTTAGGTGGCCTTAAGATTGGATTGCTAATGAAATACCATCCAAGCCGTTGTCTTGGAAACCTTGCTGATGCCACTTTGGTCAGTCCTTCCTTTTCCTTTCATTAGCCGGGCTTTTTTGCTCAGTTTTTCCTTCGTAATGCATTGTGTTTTTTTTCCTCCGCTTTGTTGACCTTTGTAGTGCCCATTTCCGGTCAGCTTTTGTTTGTCCTTTTTCTTTTCTTTTTGTCTTTTTTTTTTAGTCCATACTGAGTTTCATCCTGTTAAGATTTTAGAAGCTCAACGAGTAATTGAACTTATGCTATATATATATTCTTTGTAGGAAAAAACGACACAACATACAGATATGAATGCTTTTTGAAGACATTTTTAAGGGGACAGAAATGGGGAAGATCAATTCAGCTCAGCACAGATTATTAATAATACAAATCTGGTTTCTTAGAACTGATATGATATTTCTATACATAGTTTGGATTTATTTCAGAATACATGGTTGCAATATGTGGGTTTGTTGTTTCGGTCGAATGGGCATGATAGGCATGTTTCAACCACGTTTACGCAATAATTCTATCGTTTCAAGTCGCTTAGATACCAAATAACCCCCTCAAACCAGGTAATAGGAAAGATACCCACACAATTTACAGCAAAGCAATATCTGTAATAGGGACTGGTCACCGATAGCCGTAACTGTAACGGTATAATATAACCCTTCATTTTATTGTTGCGATCTAGAGAATTGTCGGGCAATCACGCAATGCTTTTGTGTATTGCTAGATTGCTTGAAATCTGGCTACTAATATAATAATGTCTTTTTGCCCGCCAATTTTTTTTAGTTAAATTTAACATGTTGTGGTCCTTTTCATCATTTGAGAGAAAATTCCGTTACTTAACTACCGTGCTATACCCTAATGAGATGCCTTATCTGAAGTCCAATAAAGCAACGTAGAAGTTAACTAGTGAGTGCTGAGTGTCCTAAAATGTTTAGGTTCTTTGTGTAAAATTCTATTATAAAGTATGCAAATTGCCCAATTGTCACATTTGAGGTTAATGAGCCTTGGCTATTCATAAAAATAGAATGAATTCAAATAAAACATAAGGGAAAAATTCTTGCAACTCGTAATATGCAAATATATATACTGGCTTTGTTCCGGTTCATCACCTTTTGGTAGTGAAAATGAGTCTTTAGCATTGCACTCCTAACATGTCCGCTTCATTTCCGTTTCATGGAATCGTGTTCCATCTAAGGGAGTCATGGCGACTCATTTTCACAATGAGAATGGGGAGAGTTAAGATAATCTGCGGCAGAATCGCACTTTCAGAAAGCTCAGTGAATCGTGAGAATTCATTTTATAACTAAGGAAATGACCTTTTTAAACAATTGCAGAGTGTCCCAAAAGTAAGTTCATGTTTTCAACTAGTTTTGTAACATGATCGCTGAAACATTCCTTCCCTTTGTCACACAGCTTATTTTTTTTGTTATACAAGTCATCCATTGTACTTATTCTTCACCACGGAAATCAATCAATCAATAATTATATGATTCAGACATATTCATTTTTAAATATTTAAATATCCCTACCGTACTATTGAGATTGTGCTCAGTATTTCACATAACAAGTGCTTCTAAGCTCAAAAGTTTATTGAGTTCCAGCATTTATTTTAATATATGGGGACTTTGTAGTTGAAAGATATATACACTGTGAGTCATAAAAAAGTAGAACGATTGCGATGAAATTTGGCACTTACATAGAACAATAGTGTAGAAACACAAACTTTGGGGAGTTCTACATGAAAAGGCTTACAAATCGAAGATTAATAATATCGAAAACTCGAAACTACGAATTAAGAAAACTTGGATCGAACTCGACCAGCGTATGATCGAACCGTCAATCAAAGAATGACGCGTTCGACTCCTGGCTTGCGTAAAGGCCACCGGAGAAAATTTTAAGCACATTTTATAATCCGTTTTTGTTCCGACACTATTGTTCTATTTAAATGCCAAATTTCATTTAAATCCAAGTATTTTTCACGAAGTTCATCGTGATATCGTGATATTTATCGTAGACATTAAGGGCCCATTAATAAAGGAGCGTTATTGTGGCCAACAAGGTGCCATATTTAGATTCCACCTGGACTTTGTTTTAGAACGGAAGATATTTGCCGTAAATCGATATTTTTGCTTATTTTTCTGGCGTGCCGCTGTTTATTTCGTGCCGTAAACTACTAATTCCTCTTGATATTGTTTTTTACATCTTCGACGCTCGCTCCGTGTTTAAGTGTTTGCCATTAATTTCACTTGTCAGGGATTTGTTTTGCCTCCCCCCCTCGCGCGTGATGTATCCACGGCGCGTGCCTCGTTGGCCCCGCCCCCCTGCGGCTGCACGAGCAGTTCTTTTTAACTTGTCCCGCGCCATCCACGTGCTAATTATTTAGCGCGTTTTCCGTTCGTGCGCGTAATTGCTACTTTAGCCGTTTTTCTATGGCAGCCGTAATGGCAGGCCTCGCTGTACAAACTACCGTAAACATTATAAATGGCGGCAGACATTTGCATAGGCCTGTGGGAGGGCCACCCACGATGCTTTATTTTTCTAATGGCCTCCATATTGGAAACGAAATTTCCGATGTTGTCGTGCCAGCATGCAATTTCTTTTGCCTGGCTGAAGGGCCACGAACAATACGCTATGGAAATTGAAAGTTATGTCAGACTCGACTTTTATGATCAATATGTGGGGCTTGCTGCGCCTTGTTTGCCTTGCTGAAAGTTGGAGGGGACCACCCACGTGTCCGAAGCATTGATGAAGTTACTCCTATACCGCAAATAGTCTTAATAACAAAACAAATAAAATGAACTTTGGATAAACTTTCAAGTGCTGCTTTTTCAATTGCGAGTATTTACTGGACTAACTCTTTAACTGATTACTTATCAACTTGCTCCGAAACCTACATTACTCACAAGGTTTATCCCCAGACATTGAAAACTGTCAGAATTAAAAATGTTATATGGGGAAATATAACTATTTATTAGTTAACAAAAATTCTCTGTTATACTCATTAGAGGTAATAAACTGCAGACATGTGTGCAATTTTAATATAAAAAACTAATTAAATTTTCTTACGAAATTTTTGTTCTAATATCTTTTATATTTAATAAGTAATGAGTATAGCATTTCTTACATTAGTTATATTTTTGCATTTTCAGTGGTTAGGGTATAGTCAGGGAAAGCTAGAAACTCGGGGAAAGTTGCAAATTTCATGCTTTAGGGAGCCCTAGCTTGGTAACATAATTCTCAAGTCTGCGTAAAGTGTGTAAATAAAAAAAGTTTAGAAAAAGATTGTTGCACTTTAAAGTAGCAAAATCATTAGCTAATTGTGCAACTGAGAAGTTTTAGATTGTGAATTTCAATTGGTTGCAGCCGTTGTAGTAAGCATATGATCTTGATGATGATCGATTAATCCATTTAAAATGTAGATTTAGAACATTAAGTGAACACGAACTGAATTTAAATACAGGCTTTGGATGCAAGTATTTTTTTTTTACTTTGATTGGGATTTTATTTGCTCGGTTTAATTTCGTTTCTAAACCTGGATTTCCTCGACTTCGATCCATTATCGTATTTCCTCACCAACTTTTTTTTTTAAATAACAGTTAATCCCCAGTTTCCTAATCTCTTATTCATTTAATTGGCGATTTTATTACTGCTGTAATTTAACCCTAGTTTTCTTTTCTTCTTTCTCTAGGTTGCTGTTTTGTTACGTTTTATACGAGGAAAGCTGCTTTGGATGCACAAAATGCCCTCCACAACATTAAGACAATGCCTGCGGTAAGTGAAATGGAGCTTGATAGCGATTAATTTGTTAAAATTTAATCTCTTTTTTTTACGCTCGCTTCGGTGCGGATATTTGGGATGCTGTTTGATACACTTTCTTGCTTTTTTACGGTTAATCTTCATCGACTGATTTAGCCCATTGATGCATTAGCGGTGTTTTACCTAATCTCATCGCATCTTGGAAATTGATTTGCAAGCAATTAAATTTTTAAAAAAAAATTGTTAGAAAGTTTCGACATCTGGTGCTTTTGTAGAAGTGGGTGTCTTCTGTTTTATTAAAGACGAACTGGGTGTTCAACGATTTTGTCTGATTTAACTTTTATGATTCAAGCTGGTCATTTCTTAATTTTGTTAAAAATATTGTGGCAAAGATGTATTTACCTTATTGTAAATTTAAAATGTTCTGTGAAATTAACACAAAGCCAGAAGTTTTTTCTAGAAGCAAAATCAATTTCATTTTTTCACCACTTCAACTTTCACTCTCCACTTGTTGGCCTTTGGATACCTTTGGAATTTGGTCTTTACTGTAATCAGTTTTATCGCACTTGGGATACAGTGAGAAACAATCAATAAGGACTACCTTTCGCCTTTTTAAAGATGTAAAATCGATATAAATGGATGTAAACGCTGAAATTTCAGCTTATCCAGTCATCCTTTCTCGGCTATTTTGCTCATTGAGAGGGGGTGGTACCGCCCACCCATGGTCAAGCATTTGTAGGCACGCTTTTCGTTGAAGGGGTACCGCACTGCTGTTCTTTTATGTGTTGACAGCTGCAGTTAGCCGATTAATCTAGTCCTCTGTAACAGGCAATCATGAATATTGAATTAATGCCAATTTCCATTTTAAGCTGGAATTTGCTCCGTTGTGGCCGTTAGCACAAACGATGCGCCAAAAGCTCTCTTTCAATGGGCTGGCAACTGGTATTAACACCAGGCTTCATCATCATTATTACGAGCATTAAAGTTTCGCGAAAATAGTTTTGGTTTTCAATAGACCAGCTGGTGAGCAACTTTTGAATAATGAAGCTTGGGTGTTCTGTTTATGACCGGTTGCACCAAAGTTTTATTAGACAATTAAAGCAACTTGGTAACTAGTTTCAAGGTAGAATTTTATCTGACGAAAATAACTAAATTTGGGAATTTTTCGATCTGTTTTAGATGGTAACTCTGTTTTATACATTTCGTAATACGTTTAATACCCGCAAACCAGCGATTGGTTCAAATAAGTATTTTGTTGCCCCTCAAAGTCAGCAATCACTACTTGCTTCCATGTATGTGCTGATTGCCATCTTGCGAGGCTGTCATATGTACATATTACATTACTATACTAGTTCTTTCTGTCACTAGTTAGGATTGTAAAAATTGACAAACTGTGAGTGAAATCATTTTTATACAGTTTTGTATATGGGTTTTTCTTTTTAAACTACACCTCCATTTTCAATTCAGTCAATTTCAATTTAGTGTGACCAGTTATTAGATGTGTACAGATTTTGCAAGTTTGTATTTATAAATACGTTTCATCTCTCAAGTGCTGGAACATTTCGTTACTTTTCATGAGGATTGATCATGCAAAGTGATGCTTCAACTTTGATCAAAGTGAGGTGAATGAGATAGGACAGGAAACATTCTTTAGAGAATTCAGGAAATCTTGCTTGTGGATCATTGGATGCATTTGCGGTGATGCTTTTGCATGTTTGGCTCGACCTCAAACTAGTGGGTTATATCAGTTTTGACTTAATCAAATTTTGAACCCAATGTTTGCATTAGCTGTAGCTTCCTTAACGGTGGGTTGTATAGGAAATGGATTGAAATGTGATGGACGGACGTTAAAACGTTTCATGGGAAATGATCAACGCATGAAAAAATCTGAAACCATTTGTGGTAAACCAGGCGGTAAATGAGGCTTTTCCAAAGAAGTGAAACACGTTTAAATTAGTCATTATTGGTACCTAGAGGCGATTTATTTTAATCGTGGATCAAAGACCTAGCTAGTTAATATCTAGCCGTACAATATGGACTAGTTTTCTATTTTTGGGATTCCGCCGTTTTAATAATTGTCTCAGTAATACCAGGCTCATTTAGTTGTATGTGGCTACATCATTCGCATTTGATATCCATCTTGGTGAAACATTACTGAATACATTAACTTTCTTCCCTTGAAACTGGTCCTACATATTCAGCAGTAGTCGTACAGTACTACTGTTTCTTATAGCTGCTTTCCAATTACATTTCTGTGGTTCCTAGGCGTTTTTACACCTCCTTATACCATTTCTTAGCAAATTTTTGCCCCGTTTTTTTTATTTAAAGTAACGCTTCCTCCGTTTCTCATCAGAAAAAAGGAAAATATTCAGAGTGCATTTTCGGTTTCCAAATACTTTCAAAAAGTAGATGGAAATGCAAATGCCCGCTCTGAATTTGCATACAAAAGAGATTCGTGGATTCCTTTTTTCGTACTAGTTTTTCAAAGTTCCTAAGAAAGACTTGAAATTGACTGCACCCTGTTTAGGTTATAGAAACATTGTGTTAAAAACAGTGAATATATTTTGGGTAAGCTTGAAATATATTCCGCGAAACCCCTAGATTTTTAAATTTATAATGTCTGGGTGCATTAATCTTGCCTTTGACTGCATGTCGTGTCACCAGCACCACTGGAAACATTTGGAAAAACGAGTTGTTAGACGCGATGATTTTTATACAAAAAAGATTAGCTTACTAAAATATTTCCTTTTTTGACTTTATTATTCATTATTTGCTTTTAAAATAATTCTCCTTCACTCGAAGGTAGTGCTTAGATAGTACTTCAGTATATGTACAGTTTTTGTCGCGATGTTTAGAAGCCTAAACAGACCTTTATACACTTCAAAGTTTTTACTTCTACGACTTCACTCAGTTTTATTCATATTTCTCCGTGTGCGCTCCCCCTTAAGGAATTTCCGTTATTCAGCCCCGACTTCGCTTTGTTACTTCGCAATTAGCCCCTTCCACATGCTGTAAATACAAGTGAGTGCACTTTGATGGATATTTTTTTTGTGTGCTGCATTTTCGTTCATTTCTTCCGCTTCACTGCTATTTGGATCATAACTATTTGAAGACCTTTCTAATCGTCATCGGGCATCAAGATAAAAATGCGAGTCGACTTCTTGTCATCTTCAATTGTCTCGCCATCTTTTCTTTCGTTTTAAGCCTATTTCTCGTATTCATCTTGTGTCCTTTTTACCCCTGTGCATGCCTTTTAAAAAGCAGCTTATGTTTATATTGCATTTAAGTGAATTGCACTCCCAATAGTTGCCTCGGTTTGACATATTCCCTTCTCTACTTTCATACAAAATGTTCATTTCTCTTATGGATTCTTTGATGACATGCGGACTGCAACTAATGATATGTAATGCTGCCCCTTAAAGGCGTCCAATCACTGCTTGCTTTAACTATCACTGTATATTCTAATATTAGTATTATTTCGATCTTTTTTTTATTCAAGATTGACTATTTGTCACCACAATCAGTCGTCGGCATAAAGGGGAATGTATTCCAGTGGTTGTTTTTATAGATTCTTGAGTTATAAGTGTCTATGGACGAAAATTGTCTTCTATTTAGAGTAGTTCCGTGCACTACGGGGGAGGGAGTGTACGCTTTTATCATCAATTGTCGTCAGCAGGTGGGAAACTGCACGAAAAGTGTCCATAATAAATCGTTTTATAGACCATATACTGTTTTAATGGTAGGAAATGTTAATATTTTCTCGTGGATAGCATCGTTTTACAATATGATAAACAAAGCTTTCAACCCCTTGGTCTAAGCTCTAAATTAATTCCTGCTGTTATTCTTAAAGGGTCCCTGTGGAAATATCGACTAGTATGTGCCATGTATTCAGCATATTTATGCTTTGAGTAGCAATATAGTCATGTGTGGACCATATTATGCTTTTAAATGGACATATATGGGCTATTGTTAGACTTCCATATGTCAAATTTCAACCCTGTGTGAACTTACTGCGCACTCTATATTCCCAAAAAGGACTGTATGGACATACAGTGTGAAACAATATATCTCGGAATCTATGAACTATTTATGGTCATTTTGTTTTTACACCCAATATGTGTTTTTTTTTTTTTTTTTTTTTTTTTTTTTTTTTTTTTTTTTTTTTTTTTTTTTTTTTTTTTGGAAACTGTATTTTGCATTGATACCTTTTGAATACAAGAACTAAAAGTACGATTATCTTGACCAAATGCACTAATCACTTGTGTCCGATATTGTGGCGCCTCGTATAGTTTATAGCCACTACTTGTCAATGTGTACAAAGTCATCGTGTATTCTAACTTGCATTTTGAGTACTGGGGAAAACATTCTAAACCTCCCAGATCCAATCATAAATATCACCGCCTAAACCTCCGGAACTTTGTTGAATGAAATTGTCGATGTTTTGCTATCGGATAAACTTGTGTAATGCGTCTATAAGGTAATAACGTTTGTTTGACTTGTTTTTGGACCAAAATCCATTATGTAAATAAGCACGGGCCTAAACCACATCCGCAGAAGGCAAAGCAATGCAGGGCGTTAATCCCATTTTATTGCTGCTTTAGTCATTGAAATCGTTATGTGCTTTATTTCCCAAAATGAGCAGGTTGATCTCAAACAACACTCGTAAATCTGGGCTTGTTCGACGCGTGTCCTAAAGAATATTTCCTATACCGTCTGCTTTAATGATATACCATTTGCGTGCTTTGCATTCATGAATTTCATCCCTCCTCCCCCTCCTTTTATCCCTCTAATACCAGAATTTTGCATCGAGGTATTTTTCACCGTTGATCGTTAATGAATTTTAAGTACGTGGTCAATTGAATAGACTCGTGAACGTGGTTTTTCGCTTTTTAAGCATGTAGTGCATGATGCTCACAAAGGAATGTTTCTGTCCCGCGGATTATTGATAGTACCCACGAACGGACGAAATGTGTTGAGCTTGTCCGCCATCTTGGCGAACCATGCTCGCTGACTGGTTTGTTCCGTAGTGTCTTTACCTCTACTGTAATATATTAAATAAATTAAAAATTTCTGATAACTGACCAGTCATGGATGAGCATGACTAAATAATAGGTGTACTCGAACAAACCCCACAAATTTCGCACTTGTCTGCAGTTAATCACGTCCATAGTACATGTGCTGACCCCATTTTTAAAATGCCTTCTAATTGGCTGGGCCTACTGCAATGGGGCTTGCAGAAGTCATGGAGAAAAAGGATTTAACTACAAGTTGCTCTTGCAGTCCAACTTAGCAGGCCTGAACAAGATGCACTTGACGCTCAACTTGTGGACCTTGGCAGAGCTGCTTGAATCTAATGCGCATGCTCACCATATGTGGGCCAAATGCAGGTAACCCAACTGCCCAAGTGAAAAGTTCGTTTTAGTACGTGCTCTTATAACCTTTATTTAATCTATAGGAATATCCCATAAATGGTAACGATACACATACATGGTTATTGCACCTACCCGGCTGTGATTAATGTGTTACCAATAAGGAATGATTCAGGTAACACGTTGTCAGAATAACTGATGTTGTTTTGGGTAACAAAATAGCCATGATGACAACTGTTATTCTAGATTCATCCAAAATGTTGGATTATATCCTCGTCCCTGCTAGTATCAACTTCAATTTGCGAGAACACTTTGGGTCGCTAAAACGTATTTGCTCGGTTCATTCGACTAAAGTATTATTGAGTGAAGGTTTTGGTAGCCAAAGGACGAAATACGTCGAACGCACGCAATCCTAAAATCCCCCATCTGGTTGTGTCGTGTTTGAAATATACAAAAGTTTCTTACGAGTCTCGATCAGGCTATGAAATGGATGGCTGTTCGTGTGCCGTTTAGCCAAAATATCTTTTCATCGTTATACACAAATGGCTCCTCTGCATGCACTTTCATCGTCCAAGTATAAGCCAAAACATCATTTTTCGGGCCCATTTTTCTTTAATACGATTTTTTTTTCTTGTGTAAAGTGGGCTGTGTTGCGCAACCCTTCATCTGTAGTGCAATTGGTTGCATTAGTTTATTACAGAGAGGCTTCCAGCAATCAAGTTAAGTATGGACATTACCGCGAAAGCCACAGTTTATGATCTAGTTTCGATGATTAATGAGGGTCTTTACCCTCACCCCCACACAGATATTTACGACTTTTCTGTTTTGAGGTTATAAATAAGCCAAAGGCATTCTTGCGGTGTAAAAACCAAATCTAAAAAATTGGACATTTTTATTTCATTGTGAAGCTCCATCCATATCTGCAGCTATTCTCCAAATTTGTCTTTTGCGAATCGCGATTAGCGCTGTTTTTTTAGTTACTTTTGCAAACAGTGATTATGTATTTAATCATCGTTCGTCTTTGGCAATACGTGAGCAATGTTTGAAAGTGGAAAATGAATGAGGATCTCCCGAGCCAGCAGCTTAAAATGTGTTATCAAGATAGTGATAAATGGCTTAATTATTCCCCTACACGCTAATGATTAATTAACAGACGCATTTAAATGATTCCGCCGTTGAATCGTCGTGATTTATAACGCAATGATATTCACGATTTCTCGGGCTGAGGTTCACTCGCATTTTATTGTCAGTAACGAGCCTTGGTCTTTGTTCGGCTTACATCAGTCTTTGGATATTTCAATAGCGTCAGATTAATTTAGATTTTTCTTTGGATCGTAAATCACTTTTTGTGTGCTTGTTTGCGAATTTTTGAACAAATTATATCTCGTAAAATCTCGTGTGACGATCTTGAGGAAATTTGGTAACGTTCATAGTCGTTTTCGGGAAAGCATATTCTTGATTGAGAGATACTGTATTTGGATAGACTGGCATTTATTAAGATTTCTGCTAATGCTACAAACATGCGAAGTTTTTCTCGTTTGACGTTCTGTTCACAAAAGGTATTTTGCAAAATTTCTAGCCTTGCATTGATAAGGTGATTTCAAGCTTAAATTTTGGTGTATTTTGGCGAGAATAATTCAAGATTTTGTATCCTTAAGGCTGTAAGAAAACTTAAAATTCTGTAAGAAATCCTAAATGACCGTCGTTTTCTCGAAAAACCGCTGACCTGCATAAGTTTACGAGGTTTCTCCACACTGTGAACTCCTAGAATAATCTGGGAAATTCAAACCATGGTTTAAAATGAAATTAGTTGACATGTTTGGTTGGAAAGTATAACGTTGGTATATTCGAAATGTTATTTTCTAATCTGCAGTTGTACTTAATGTATGCTAATATAAAAACTCGTTCGTTTATGAAACACTTTCTTCATATTTTTGAATCCTGAAGTAACGCACTTTTCTCCGCCTGATAAGCAACGATTTTTTTGAGAAAGTCCTTCAGATTTATTCAACAAATGGATTGTCTTTTCGCGTTAATCCAACTTGCCTTTCCTCGTCAAAACTATAAGCAAGTTTTCAGAAAGCCATTATCGTAATTTGCTATTTACCTCCCCGGCCCTGTAAAGCCTCGTAAAAGCAAAGCATTGATTTTTCCACTCATCTATGTCACTTTACGTAAACTGATTCACTTTTCTCTTTTAAAATGGGTCTTTTCTGAGTCGTCTGCAAATACCTCGACGTTTGCAACTTAGTTGCAGTTATTTTAGGACCGAAAGTGCTTCGCCTTTTTGACTAAAGGAAATTTAGCAATTCCTTTTTGTTTCGGGTCGATCTCGTTTGCATTTTCCATTCAAACTTTCATCCCAAGTTTTTCAATATGGTTGCTAGTGGTTCTTTCGCTTTGTAAGTTTTTTTTTTCCCATGTTGTGCGCACTTGTTTCCGACGGGTGGAAAATCATGTAATCCCATTTTGATCATGTTTTGTTTTTCGAAGTTTTCGTATGTTATTAGACACAAAACCTAGTTATAGAAATTTTTTTAAGTGATTGGGCATCTCAAACAGTTTTAATTGAAATCCTTTCAGATGAATTTAAACCTTGGGCAGATTCACTTTGATTTAGTGAATTCTACCCTATGATTTATAGCTTTAACGCTGATTTTTTTGTACCGATTAATCAGACAGTTGATAAAAAATTTATTGCTTTGTACGCAATTGAAACATAACGTTAAATAAATGATCGTGAAGATTTGAAATGCTTGTGGATACGGCTCAAAAGTTAATCTGATCACCTGAAGAAGCAACTGCCATGGTCTAATAAATGTTTAACATGTTAGATTTTAATCCGTCTAGAGGTAGTTTTTATTGTGTGATGAAGGCTTAATTAATTTAAAGTACACACAGTAGATGCCAAAATTCAAACTCTATACAGTGCACTTAATTAAAACGAAAACTTAAATGTCTACTCAAATAGGCGACAATTTTACTAAAAAATGATCTTTTTTATGTCTTTCCTGAACTGAGCATGCGCGTAATCATAAACCAAGTGCAATAATTTGGATGTTAATTTAATGCTGACAGGGATAGATATAATGAACCTTTTTAGAAGATTCATGGTTCGGTGTAAGGCAATTTCTCCCGTTGACGTTTGCTGCCTTAAGATTTTGATGACTTAATTAATTCCCATCGATTACATTAGCGTGGGTAGGCATTTTCTACTTCCAAGTGACACTGTAAATTTATATCTGATGTGATCGCAAATTGGTTTAAGTTTTCCTCATTATTATTTGCTGCCGCCTGTTATGACGTGAATCATTTTTGCATAATTTATAATTGTTGTTTTTGAAGCATGCAGTAAGCATCATCATTAGTTATACTTCTCCAGGACTTACCTTTCTAAATAATTCTAAAAAAAATGGTTTTCATGCAGATTGATGAAATGGATGATAATAAATTGAATGGAATATTTAATTTTAAATGGAATATTTTAGTTAGCCTTTATGATGGTGAGAACATCAGCACCTGTACATCCAGTATGTTTAAAATTCATTAGTTTTCATGAGCGGTTACTCATGAATCTGCCATTGCCTACAATGACGCTATTGTTATGTCAGCTACAGTAGCCTCTTGTTAAATTTATTTGTTGATACGGAAACTAAATATGAAATGAACCTCCGCACCGAAGCGCGCGCATACTTTAAAATGCTAATTTGGTTTTTTTGTAAAGTGAATTAATGAATTTTAATTGTGTTGTTTCCAGATGCATCATCCCATACAAATGAAGCCAGCAGATAGCGAAAACAGAAACGGTAAGTCGTAAAAATAGACACTTAAGAGACTTTTATCAGTAATTTCTTAGCATGTCATCTATATTACGTTAAAGCCAGTTTTGCGAATTACTTAATTTTATTTGGTTACTTAATGCTTTTGAGCATTAGTGTCGGTAACCTTTTGACATGGTGTGGTATGGGTTGTGTTTGCGCTTCTTAAACATTTGCATACAGTGAATTAAGTTAAGTTTTACGAGGTAGCGTCGAAAGTAGTTTCATTTGACCCTGTTTAGTTCTTATCAGACCTCTGAAGATAGATTGTCGGAAGCAATCTTTATTTAGCTCGCCCTCTGACCTGAGTTTTGATCATTTTTTGATGCGTTGACGTCTTGGGGCAATGACAAGTTGCGGGTCATCGAGATTGCTCAGTGTAGTGTACATGTGTTGTTTGTCCAGCTTGTTACTCTTGATTGGGTTTAGCAATTTCTCATAGCCATTTCACGTAAAAGGCTTCCTCAATACTCAGATGGATTTTTATTAAAGTCATCGATGCAATGGTTTTTTCCTCAGGCCTTTTTTTATAAATCCCATTGTATAAATGTGCCACTAGCTCGATATTATAAACTTCTGCGCCATCTAGCCCTAATAAGAAGAAAAAAAAGTTTCTGGTTACAACTTTATGCTGTCCAAGGACTTTGCAAAATTTATCTCAGTGAATGTAATCCTGCGAGTGTCCCAAATTGTTATTATAGCTTTAAATTCGCATTTAAGTTGCAAAATGTTAATATAAATCATGATTCATTCTTTTCTGTCTTTAAATCCACGATTACAATTAACAATAGTTTGATGCAACCGATCATTAGAAAAAGGTCGTGCAAGTCATCGTCTGGATGTAGTCAAAAGAGCTTTTCCTATCACGGTTTCATCCGAAGGAATTAATGGTAATTGCCAGGGCGATTGAAAGCAAGGAAAACAGTAAATGTTTCTAGCTGGGAGACTGCGCCATTGTGAAGCCTCATTAGTTAATTAATCCTTATCCAGCAAATCAATAAAGCGTAGAAATGCAGCGATGCGATAAGAAAGTTAAAGTGTCATAGTTAGCCTATTAAAATGGCGGCGCTGTGATACACACGAAAAAGGGGCAAAATGACCGAGGAGAAAGTTCATCCTCTGTCTTCAATTCACCACACAAAAGAATTAAGCATGCCCCACCAAAAAACTTTTCAAAATCGAGTACAATCGACAAAGTCTTAGGCTGGATCTGATTGGCTTAAAAATCAGCACATGGGAATGTACGTAAGAAGTTAGATGGGGGAGACACGCAGCACAAAAACGGAGGGAGTTTTGCCAAGTTGTTGAAAATGGATGAAATGGCAGCGACATCATCAACAGCCTTCATTAATCACTGAGGCATTCAGGAGAAAATCCGAGTGACGAGGGGGATTTACAGCCATTTTGGCTCGCTCAAAAGAAAATGGCTTTTCTCGTAAGATACGAGCCTTAATATATGTACCTCATTTACATTTGCCGCACAGTCAAGCAGTTCAGCAAAAAGTAGTGTGTGGAAAAAATGGCGCTATTTTTATAATGACTGGTTCAAAAAAAAAAATTCCCCTAGTCATGAAAAGATTCTCTGAAGAAAAAAGCCACTGCTTCAAATGCTTCTTATACAACAAATCCCTCATTAATTAAAAAAAGTGCATAAGGATAATAATAATAAAAAGCGAAATTCGTGAAAGCACGGATTTCATGGTGATGCACGTATAATGATAGCGTTATGTACAAGCATATACAAAAAATAGATGAAAAGATTTTGCCTAAAATGCTGTAAAGGAGATAATATTTTAAAAGATTGAGCTTGAAAAAAGCCTGCTTTTTTAATTACTTTTTCTTTTGACTACTACACACCAGTTAAGTGCAAAAGTCCGGAGACCTTGCCCTGAAATTATACACGAAATAAACACCTTAGCGTAGATTTCGGCGGATGTGACTGAGCGCATGCGCGAAAAACTGATTTTTATCTTTGCTGTCAGCTTTTCGTTTGAAAGAACCTTGATGAAACTATTATCAAATTGCATCCGCGTATTTATATATTGGATGGTTGCAGTATAGAGAATATAATATTATTAATGTTCGTCTCCGTAGTGTGTGCCAATACTAAGCAAGCACTAATTATGCGACAAATTAGTGAATTTTATGTACTTTTTTATGAATCTAAAGCGGCTTATTGGTTCAATCTTTTAGAAGAAGAAAACTGTTGATGATCCTAACTTAATAGCGTACTTAACGCACGTTAAAATGAGAAAACGGATCTTTTTTTTTTTTATTCAATTCCGCGCGACATTTAATAAAATCTGGCAATGAAATATGCACTTTTCTTTCGCAAATTAGCTCCATAAATAGCATCTAGGAATCCCGGTAATTGTTGTTGGGCTTTTGATTTATTGGCGTTTAGGCGAAAATATCTCGCTTTTAATATCGTTGCTGGTGGATGCGTGGGGAGAAATCAGCGCAATGAAGTTTTATTAAACAAATTCCCCTTAATGACTAGCTTTCTAACTTGCCGAAAATGGCCTAGCTCGGCGCTTGCCTATGAATTGAGTGGTGCCGCATCTTGGCAAAATATACTAGCTCTCGTATATATCACTTGAGCTGGAGCATTATTTCCAATAACTGGCGAGATATAGTAATTCAGTTGCTGCACTAAGGATGTCGACAGTAATTGAGTTGCAGTTGATCCTCAGTGGCAGAAGCTATAAAATTGAAGCCAATTTCGCTCATATTATGATATTACTATTTCAAGCAAGTCTGATGAAGCAAAAATGCCTTTTGCACGCTAAAACTCGTGCAAGTGCTTATGCAATGGAGATTGGCTTTTCTTTTACTTTATTCTACATCCATACTTCAACAATGACTAATGTGGAATATAACCTTATAGATAACATAACTTATTCTATGAAATAGTATGATGCTAGAGTCTGTTTGCTCAAAAGTGTAAGCCAAGCTAAGGGGCCATTCAAAAATTATGTCACACCTAGGGGGGTGGGTGGGTTGTTTGTTTTTTGTGACAATTGTGTTTAAGGGATGGGGGAATTGTGACTAAGGGGTGGGAGGGTGTTTAAAAAGAGGCAAAAAAGTGTGACATAATTTATGGATCACCCCTAAGTTGATTAAAAATATCAGTACGACATTTTAACTAAATATATTTTCTAAAAAATTTGCTGCTATGTGTAGATGAATATTCTTGGGGGCTGTTTTTTTTGTAAAAATGTGGAATACATATACAATTTTATGCAGAAGGGCTGATGCTTTGTTGTGGACAACTATTTTTTGTTTGCAATTCATGTGGCAACTCAGGTCGATTTATTCTCGAATTCAAAGTATCACAAAATAACTTTTAGTTTTTGCTGCATTATTTTGCTTTCAGAAGCACTTCAACATTTGCTTAGAAATGCATTTTCTAGAATTGATTTGCGACCATACTTGTCACTGATCCCATAGACATCAATCATGGTTTTGTTCGTCGAAATTCTTTTTATTATTATTATTATTTCTGCAGACGTCTTCTTATTTTTTTCTTCTTCTATTGGATATATATGTATGTCTCTTTCCCAGAATTTTTGAAAGTATTTTAACTGGAATAACATTTCCTGTAAAGAGCTTTATAGGTTGAGGTTTTTTTTTATAGTGAAATGATAGAAAATGATTCGCCACAACAAATTCTGTACTATAAAGAGTACATCGTATATCACATCACAATCTTATTAACGAAATGGGTACACAATGCCGAAGATGTATTCGTAGAAAGTTTTCTGAGGTTATTCAAACGTAATTTTTCTTGTAATTCACATCTTGTTTCCCATATTCTAACGACCACTATAGGTGCAGACATAATCAGCTGCATTGTACATACAAGCTCGTTAGTTTCTAATTAGCTAACAAAATTAGCTGGAAAAAAGAGGTGTGGTATATTATGATAAATGTTAGGACCGAGCATAAATATTTGATTTCTTCTTCTGCCCGAAAACGTCTTTTGCTTTTCTTTCAATTTTAAGTGCACGAATTGGCCGCTTGGCCGACGCTATTAAAAGCTGACCATCGGCTCTTGTTCTCAGCCATAAATTGGTCTCGAAAGGGTCGTAATGCTAGGCTCAAATTGAGTCGGAGTTGACCACAAAAACGGGGTCTATGGAGTGGCTAGCAAATGGCTCCCGCGCTTCAAACCCTGCTCATGAGTTAGTCAAACTTATCTCCGCGAACATTTCCGTCATGTTTAGACTGTTGATAATAAATTTAAAGAGCTTATGCTCTGCGCTGTTTTACTGCTTCGGGAACGTTTCTTTAAACTTTGAAGGCGAATATCGATTTTTAGAAATCGAAAATCGTGCTTCTTCAACCCAACTGTTTTTAAGTGGTAATGATCAAAGGGGAAATTTTTCATGATGAAAGAAGAAAAAAAACGTAGGGCCTTGTACAGGGTGCGTAATATTAGTTGTAAAAACGCATA
The DNA here is from genome assembly GCA_034698625.1 of Julus scanicus. Taxonomy (NCBI): domain Eukaryota; kingdom Metazoa; phylum Arthropoda; class Diplopoda; order Julida; family Julidae; genus Julus; species Julus scanicus. Next base: position 35,865 of record JAQGBW010000059.1, on the reverse strand, counting down.
GCTTGTTTGTCCCTATGTGTTAGCCATCTCTGTCTACTCGGATGCTATCGGTGATTGCCTTAGTCAAGGGATTATACCATATAACGGGGGTGAAACACTGTGTAAAATAGGGCATCCGTTTCATTATTTGACATCCCTCTAATTATATATAACAAAATCTTTCTATTTATGTCACAGACAGCAAGATGTTGGTTTAATTTATTTTATTAATGAAGTTGAAAATGTCTCCAGCTTTGGTTTAGAGGCAGGATTATCATTATAAGAGATTAAAGTTACATGATACCAGGTTTTCGTCGGTAAAAGGCAAAATCTGCATATATTATTCATTAAAATATAAATTCTAGAAATAATGCACGCACGCAGGCTTTGTGGATTCTTTAAACGAAGATGCATAAAACGTATTATTAAAAAAAAATTAATTAGCATCCTTGTTTTTTATTTTGACACATATTTTCTAATTTAAACATCTAAATTTGGTATATATGAATATTTGTTAAAATAAAACCTTGAGTAAGTTTTGCCACATTTGTTTTTGTTATAATCAAAATAATAGCACGCTGAACCTGAAATGAAGGTACGCCTGCAATGGCATACCCAGATAAGTTTCTATTTTTAGTTAATGGCGCTACCAAAAACATGTTTCCTTCAACTTCAGATGGATGGCACCACTTTCCTGCCATCCCAAACTTGATATAACCAAACTTGGCAGCGAATACCAATTTCCCCTTTCCAGAAAATGTCAAATAGGATGTCTGCATTCTTTTGCCTAGACTTAATTTCCTAATTATTTATGAAGGAAATGAAGTTTCTTTATTCGATCTATTTTATGTTAGGCATAAATATTTCATTTTATGCCACGATGAATTTTTTTTCTTCTCTTCTTTTCTTTTCTTACTTTTCTCGATTAGACGATACGCATTTACCTATATATCAATTTTCTCCCCTTTTTTCATTTTTTCTCACTTGAATTTTTCCTCGTAGTATTGCATGATCTGTAGACGTTTGGCACGAATGCAGCATCGAACTTCTGGTAAGATAGCGTGTATTGGTGTGACACGGGTGATAAACACGAAATGAAATAAGATTTGGTAATGTGACAGTGAAAAATTTATGGCTAGCATTATAACGTATGGATGTGCAACTTATTCATTTGCATGGCAATGGCTGCGATAGATTGCATCAAAGAGATTGCCTGTGTTGCCATATTGGATTCTTTCGTTATTCATGAACCCTCCCAACAGTGGATCCCTTTGTGTGAGAACAACCTAAATACCTCCACGGATTGCTTCTTTTTTTTATTGGATACTAGATTTCAGTTCAATCTTATGCCTAAAAAAGCGGCGTCTTGCTTTAAATTGTACTGTACAGGGTGAATGTTATCTCTGATTTTAGTTCTGGAAAATAAGTGTTCCTTTTGTTTATCCTTATTTTTAAACTAACAAATAGTCCTGTTCACTATAGGCTTCTGTACTCTGAGTGGCAGACAATGGAATCGTTCTCTTTGTCTTACATGTACGCCAACAAAAACAATCTTTGCATTGATTTGCATTCGTCACAGTTGGATTCAGCTGTTACCCTTTTTCTGGTGTAGATGCATTAACGTTTGTTCCTGTGATAATAAAATGTTCAAAATAATTTATTTTAACAAAGCAACAACTCTAGCTATAAGAATTTTTTTTTAAAAAAAAGGTGATAAAGGCAATTTTCGAAATGGTGGTGTTGTTGAGGGTTAGTAATCATTTAACATATCTACAAAATGTGTATTTTAAAATTGAATCAGTTTTTCTTTCTGAATTATTCCTTATTTGCAACTTTGCTATACAAAATACTGTGCAACCCATTTGCGCAAAAACAAATCTGGCGGGTTATATTGTAAATAATAAATAAGAGATATACTTTCCACTGAAAGATGAGTAACTTACGTAACTCAAGAAGGCTTAGGGTAGTGAACAGTGTTTCACGTAATTTAACGCTTAGATGTGCTGCAATCCCATTCCCGTCTATGAACCCCTGTTGTATACACTATATGGTTGTATATAATTTGAGAGAAATTGTTATTGATGAGTACACGTGGGTTTTCATTAGACGATGACGTCGATACATACTTTTGGTTTTTTTACTCTGTGGGATGTTTTGAAAGTTATTCTATTTCGGCACACAAGGTTTTCTTTTACAACCAAATTGTGAGCACACTCACTGCATTAGGATATATTTATATATATATATTTTTTTGTTGGCTAGCTCAATTTTTTTGGTGGGGTAACGCCATGGTGAACAGCGCCACCGCTGTAACTTTTAAGTTTTTATCTCATGTCCTAATCATGAAATTAATGGATAGACTTTCGAAAGCGTAATGCTCCCTATAGGCTATCCATAAATGACGTTTCTGATTTTGGAGGACTAAGCCCTTCTTCAGCTAAAAACAACAACATAAACAAACACTTATTCTAAAGTTGTTGTTAGTCCTGGTTTCAGGATGGTACTTCGTTATTAGTTTTTGAAAAAAAGCGTCTTAAACGAATTGACTCTTTATCCTTGTAGATTTTGGTTCCAGTTGCTTTTTAGATAGACATATTTCTGAGTGGGTGAAACATTTCTAAAGTGATATTGCATCCGTGACGCCTTCCGCAGTAAACCCTCCTAACAGACCGAACTTCCTCTCTGGCTTCTCTGAAATTCTCTCAAAACGGCCCTAGGTTTAGTTTAGCTCATTTTGCACTCTTCAAGTATGGACGTCACGAATGATGTTTAGCAATATCTACCAGATTAACGGCCTAACAAAAGCACGCTCTAATTGCTTACCCTTGCTTTTTAATGTTTTGCGTAAAGTACTAGGCGCTCTATATTACATGTGGCTTAACAAGATAAGGGATATTTTTTAATTTAAAAATCTCACGTATTATCTTAGGCTTGCCTTTGCAGAAATTTCATTAAGAAAAACACAATTTGATAAGATTACAAAATGTAATTATTATACCATTTTAGTATGATGCAGTGCTAAGCATTTACAGTAAAGCACCACGCTATTACTCGTGAAGATTGGACGTCGCCATCTTGGTATACCATCACGGATATCCAACATGGCGTCACATTTTGTATACAACATCACCGAAAGCTCATTCTCTGAAATTTCTTATTTTGTGATTTAGTATTATCCAGTTATGAAACGAGACATTGGACTATTAAGTAAACATGAGTAGCGCAAACGTTTCCGAGGCTCAGTGAAGTGGAACTGACATTTAGGATTTTCAAATTCCTGGGGCAGCATCATGTATTGTAATTCTAGCTTACCCATGTGTCTTCTGACAATTTGTGTATTATGTGAACTCCTCATGTACTTCCATTGCCGCGTGCTGCATTTTTCACCCATTTTTTCCCTATTTATATGCTTGCGTACAACCGCATTTGATGCGTTGCCAGGACGGGACATTTCCAAAAATAATCGTTGAAAAAAAAAAAATTGCTTTTCAAGATGTCTACTGTCGTCGTGAATGAATTCAAAAACGTTTTATTATTTTTTTTTTTCTTCTCTTCTGCAATGTCAGTTTTCCCTCAATTTATTATGTTGTATCGTCAATAGAAAATGTAGTCGAGCCCGAGTTTAGCCATTGGTATTGCTTTCAAAATTCTATGACGAATTTTATATATGTTTATATTAAACAAAGAAATATTGAAACTGGGGACTGTATCGCTATAGTAGATATGGCTGCAGGAGTGGAAATATCCATCCTGACACGAGGCAAGAAAGTTATGGGATTGGTTTCCTGTTTTTTTAGTACCTCGTCACGGACCATTTCCAAAATACAAACTGCAACTGATGGTGTTTTTGGTCTAATCTTTCGACCAATGCGCATGCCCAACATCCCTAATACGACTGATGACGTCTTTCAGCCACGTGGCCATCTGTGTGAACTGCATATAGGGTCATTATGATGTAAACTTCCACAACTTTCTGTATTTACTTGAAAATAAGATTTCTTGGAATCGAACAAAAGATTAGGATTATGGATGACCTAAAATATCTTTTAAAATTTCTTGGAATCGAATTGTATTGTCTTGTTATTTTAGGAGGGGAAAGTTATTGGTTACTCGTAAATGCAAGTTTTATGCTGCATACAATGGTACGAGTCCGTGCTATTTTTACCGAAGGTACATGTGGACATAACTATTAAGACATTTCAACTCCGAATTTTACATGTTTTTGATTACAGTAAATGCCAATTAAAACAGAATAAATTACTGTAGTTGAGTTTGCTGACGCCCTTTCCTGCTCGACATTTAATTAAACTTAAAGCTTTTAAGACGACTGTCTCATTCAGTATTTGTTAGACAAATTGAATTTGCAGCTCTTCTTTAACTCGAAAGATAAATTTTTATTGAATTTATAGTCGTGTGAAGTCTGCCACTATTACTACTAGCTCAGCTTATTTATTTACGTTACATGCCTTTTAATTCTCTCTGACACGGTGTTAAATGCCATGTGGTTAAGACTAGACTGCTTTTGTCAAACGTTAATGCTAGATTTTTTTTTTCGCATGTTTTTTTCGGCGAATTGCAACTTGGGATTTTTAAAATTTAAGTTTAGAATTGAGTAGACAGCCAGGAGTTTCGCATTAAACTCAATGCCGCCTGTGTTTTATATCATGTTATCTAGCTTTGAAAGTGAATAGATAGCATGCAAACTTTGTATTTCATGGCAGTTGCAGAGAGTGTTTTAGGACTATTTTTTTATTTTTTTTAAGGGACCATTCAAATAGAACCCGCCTCCCTGATGGACGTCCTTATTTTTTTAAAAAAGTAGAGTGTCCAGAATGCCACGATATTTTTCTAGATTTTTCTGATTAACGGAAATTTCCTGACCTCGAAGGGAAATTCCAGCGTAAGATTGGTGTTTAACTCAAAATTAGGCATAATTTCCGACTTTCCAGAGATTTTAAAAATTAAAGTACATTTGGGACTGGGGGCATATTTCTTTTATTGTCCATTTCCCCATTCACTCACCTCTAAAACTCAATTAAACAAGAAATCCGAAAACGGAAAAATACCATCATTAGCCAGCAGGCCCCCTAACCCCTCATCATGACGTCTTTTTTGAATTGCCTTTAATGATTAATTTTTTTGCAACAAATATCAGTATAATAAACTTGTCAAATTGCTGCTGAAAATAAGCAAATAGAAAAGTTCCATTCTCACAAATGAATAGTTATTGCTAATGGCGTCGTCACAACATACGCTGACATGTCATAAGTCTGACCCTTGTCTGTAATTGCTCAAAGCGTGTATGCCACGTGCATCTGAAAAACAACCCCTGTGCCACTCGATGCCTCTCATATTTCCATCCTGTGCAGCTGATTTTTCTCTTCCTACCCCCCAAAAGAAAAAAAAACCTTGACCCCGAAGCTTGTATTGTGTTGTCATGGCAACGACATCTGCTTGTGAGTGCAGTCTGATGCAAACACAAGCATCCTCCGAGCTGTCGCTTAGGGAGTCTAGGGGGAGTCTTCTAAATAGTTTCGGTGCAATAATCCCATAATAGCCCATACTTACTGCATTTTTTTACATGTAATGCACCATTTTCCGTTGAAATGACGCAATCACGTGACAACATATTTCTTTTCGAGAAAGTGTGCTCTGATGTACTGGCGCCCTAGTAATGACGTTCCTTCGGGAACTAGGATTCAGCCTATCCATTGTCTACATTTTTGTCAAAAAACTACAATAACTGAAATTATAAATACGCAAGAGGGGGAGGGTTTCACTAATGCGAAGCTGGTGTTATGTTAAGTAAAAGGCAAGAGAATGGGGTGGTAATTGTTACGAAAGTTTTCGTAAGAATTTTACTATGTGTTCGCAGCAAGGTTTATGATCCGAAACAAAAACTCGATTTTCTGCATATCAGGGTAAAACAAACATATCTGAGGCTGAGGTTTTTTGGCCCTGCTGCACTTAAGATTAGTCCGAGGCACGCCACGAGTACCAGATGTTGTAAGTGGCTCTATGGAATGGATGGAGGCAACAACAAAAAAAAAGCTAAGATAAAAAATGTTGCGTAGGCAAAACCGTATAATGGGGAGATGACAGAGCGGAGGGCTGGAGAGAGGGAGGGGACGGGGGGTTGGGTCTACTCCCGAAACGGGAGCAGCACCGGGTTTTCCTCGTCCCGGGTCCATTCAACGCGAGGTTTTCGGTTGCTCCGGATGGATTTGCAAGGAGGTTTGGGATGAAGCAAAAACGGATGTACGTGTATAGTTTACGGCCCGCGCCCGCAGCCCCTGCACCCTCCCCCTACGTCGTCAGTGCACCCTTAGTGTACTATGTGCCAGGTATTGTAACACTGGACTCTCACTAATTTTAACTTCCCTGGAGGAGTGATGTGAAGTTGGGATATTTCATAAAGTTTGATTTTAAACAACCTAACATTTCTGCAACATGTGGAACTTGGTCTGATTGCAAATTTCAAAGTTTTTATTATATCTTTTAGTGCGTGTTTAAATGAACATAAACTATTTTCGAAAATTGTAATTTCTTGAGTGATCTAGTTAATGCATCCATTTTGCAGAAGTGTTCGTTTGCTTTTAGCTATAAGATATGAATGCCATTTCGAATAAGATAACCGTGGATTTAAATATGTTAATGTCTTACTGGAAAGCGATAAATGTTTCAAAAAAGTTTGGATCATTTGAATATTGTATACGATTTGGAATGACTACATACTTAACTAAAAAATGTACTTGACATTGTTTGATTGTTTGTAACTCTGGGGGAAGAAATCACACTTGATGTTAAATACTTTAACGTCTTAACAGTAAAGTTTTGCTTACACTAAAAAGCAGGTTTTGTTTTATGTACCGTATCTTAAGAGTGCAAGCCGTTCACTACTAGCCTCTGGACATAGTTTTTTCCTTGTAAAGAGTGAATTTATCACCAATGTTTGTTTGGTCGTAAATCTGAATTGTTTGTGTAACACGAAGTCTTATTTTGTTTATGGGGCATTCCACCAAACTCCGATTAATATAATCTGTGCTAAAACCAGTGATGATTGTTGTTTATGTTTAATGGAGACTTGTGCAACCAGTCATGAAATTCGAATGGCATTTGTTTGCTTGGTTCTTGGTATTCATTAGGAGGAATTTCAATAAATTAACGAATTATTAATTTAATATGACATCTCATGTGCTTGAATTGCTTGTGCGTGCCAGTTTATATTCGTTGTATATTTAGGTTTATTGAAATATGGGGTCAGGAAGTTCAACTCGTGAATGAAGTTCCATTGTACTACTAATCACAGACAGCAGTTAGTTAGCACATTGAAAAAATGTTAAATAATAAGACACCTAAGATACAGTGTCATGGCGTTACTTTTTGAACTTTACAAGTAAACAGTTTCTTGTCTCCGTGTTTATGTTCTTGAGTAGATAATTGATGGGGGTAATAGAAAGGATCCCAATGCCCTGCATATTGCACACATTTCTATTTATACGTCTAGTTATGACTTCCCTCTCTTCAGCCTTAAGTCACTGCCCTTTTCTATAAGCATCCCTCAACTTGTTCAACATGTTTTTTCCCCCAAATAGTGCGTTGCTATAGCTACTGGCCCTCAAATGGACTTTCATGGTATTCTAAATGCAATGATATCGTGTGGGGCACCTTTAATCTTTAGAACACGTTATGGTCCATGGTTTTAGAAGTACGCCCTTCCTGTATATCGACCACATTTCTGTTTTCGTGGAATTGATTTTAATTGAAGAGGGTTTTAATGGCGGCGAATTATTGATGGCAGCCCAAGTGTCGGAAGACAAAGTACTAACCTTTTGTGTTATATGTGTTGTGTGAGCGGCGATAAAACACCCCTCGAGTGTTTTACTGATGGCTGTCGACGTGTGTTTAATTAATGCGAGCGATGTGTAAAACGAAGATGGCCGACCATTAAAAGAAGAGCAACGATGGCATTTTCCCTTCTGAAGAATGGTTCTTAGGAAAAATCGCTTTTGGCGGTCTTTAAGAGGTTTTTAGATCTACGTGTATATCGATGGTCATTTGCAGTTTTCTTGCCAGAATTATTTTGGTAGATGGAGGGTGGTATCGGTGAAATGGACGCGAATGTTTGTAGAAGTTGTCCATTTGGAGCACCACTTGGACATGGTCTCTGCAAAAACGCTATTGGACTTTGCATTCAAACCTATTTACCATTTCCATCAATTCTTGTTCCGTGGTGGCTGAGCAGTCCATGTGTATTTGCTAGGGGGTGAAAATTACCACAATATATAGTAGCCTAAAGAACTGAAAGTGGCATGAAGAGGAACTAACAATACCTTGAGGTGGGGATGACAGACGCTTTGAGATGAAATTACTAATTTAAGTGACTTGAGCAGGAATTGACGTGTGCAGGGCCTGAGGAAGAATTGACAGCGTCTTGAGGTGGAAGTGACAGATGCTTGAAAAGGAAGTGACAAAGGCGTGAGAAGAAAGTAACAGAAAGGAGTATAAAGTGATATAGAGACTATATAGCAGAATGTGACTGAAGTTTGAGGGGAATGTAGCTTTAGGAGACAGTGGTAAAACTTGATGAGAAATTACTAAAAAATAAATTTAGATCCTGTTTTCTTAGATTCGAACTTGTATAACACCAATCTAGTTTTTAAAAAAGTTGCATGGAAAACAGTTAATTGGAAAGAAAAAAAACTTTAAGATATGCTCAAAAATGCCATGTTTACAATAAATCGGTTGATGAACTTATAAACGCATTGCTTGTTGCAGTGTATACATTTAATGACATGTTACTCCATGTGGAAAGGATGTTTTTCATCGAATCACATCATTTAACACGTATTAGGGAGAATATTGCATGGCAAAGCAAATCTTAAAATGCTACATCAAGGTTTTTTCTTTCTTGTTTGGATGATTGCCAATAAACTATTGTGCAGTAATTTGTCTACCATTTTCAGTTTCTTCTTTGTTCATCATTTCGTTTGTCTTGCTTTGACACTGAGGTCCTAGTAAGGTTTTGCCATTAGATGCTCAGTTTGTATACTATTACAGCTATGGTGGCGCCTTCATTGGTCATCCAGATTATCTAATGCTATAACTTAGAAGATACATAATAGATTACAGTGGGATGGTGCTAGGAAGTCATCTGTATAGACTTGTTGCATTAAGTTGTTGATATGATATTCTTCAGCTGTCTTGTATTGTTTACCTTAGACATGTTTATGTAAGATGTGTCTGCATTGTTTAACGGTTTATCTTTGTGGGAGAGTATGGAAATTAATTTGTTAATACAAGTTTTACAGTTTACATGCATTTACTGTTAGGGTGCTACAGAATTGTGTTCTTATTCTTGTCTTTCTTTATTGAATTTTGCAGAACGCAAGTTATTCGTTGGCATGCTATCGAAGAAGTGCAATGAAAGTGACGTCAGAATCATGTTCTCTGCGTATGGGGGCATCGAGGAATGCACTGTCTTGCGAGATTCCAATGGCCAAAGCAAAGGTAAGGGTAAGCTCGATCGTATTATTTCTTCAATCTATTTGTGTCTTGTTTGTGAAGTTCTGTTCTTTGGAATAATATACAAATTGGAGGGATTCTATCGATATGATGTATTTTTTGTCAAATCATTCCTGATGAGTGGTGCCTGAGTATAGCCAGAGTAGTATCATAACTACATATTTCATCTGTGTCAGGTTCTCATGCATAAATTATTGGATTTTTTCTTGTTGGTGGTACTTGAAACGAGCTGCCAAATGTAATGACTCTGCTGAATTGTTTGTCTAAACATGCCGAAAAAGCGATGACTTCGCATGAGGAAGCTAGACTAGTTCTGGTATTTAAAACAAAAAAGCTCAAACTATTGCTGTCCCTTTTAAAATAAAATAAATTGAGTATATATATATAAGTGAAATTATTCCAGCGTTACAAAACATGAGATATGGGAGAAAAATCCAGTGACATCTCTGGGTATTATTAGAAGGCAAAAATTGTAGATAAGATTATCGAAAATTATTTCAGTTATTTTGGAATGTTTCTTTAATCCATTCAGTGCTATTTCTGAACTACCACGAAATATGTATCCCCTTAAGGTAAGCTTATATTCAGTTTTCTTATTGAATTTGTGAGGATCAAGATAGAATTAAAAATCCTGAAATAATGAGGCCGTTGATATCGAATCTCTCGTTTTGCTTTAACATCTCCGTTTTTTGGTTCTTATAGAAGAAGGCATGCGTGCTCATTAGGGATAAGTTACATCAATTTCAGATTTTGTCAGTTTTCTGATTTTTTTTTCTCCCTGCATTTCCCACCGGATGGCATTATGCGCGGTTGCATTTTAAAATGGTTACTAGGCTGATTATGTGGTCCCCATGGACTCGCTAAGCATTTTTAGAAACAAAACGATCCGCATATGTATTGGAGATTACGCACATTTTCTATAAAGGTAGAGAACCATCAGATGTCTGAACAAATTTAAGTTAATGATGGATCTGGGAACCCCAGTCAAGCAGCGTTTTAAAAGCTTATGAGAAGCCTCCATGGGACCCACGTAGGAGTGCGGAAGAGTGCTTGCCATTTCGTATCATTTCCACACAAAATGAAGCAGCTGTATAGGGTATCATGTGGCGGATGTTTTTCGGCAAAATTTCAACTTTCCTAATTCATAGAATGAATGAGATGCACCATGAGGTTTTTTAGGAGCTTCTGAGCTCATTAGGCTTCTCGACATCTTAACATCCGGGATAATTTTAGCCAGATTTGAGGTATAGTGGTGTCAAGAGTTATTGCATGTTTTTTTGCGTGAAACTTTTATATTGGCTTTCCATATGGACGTTTCTACCACATGCAACTCTGATAGGAACAAAAAGTTTTTGCAATTCCCTTAAATTCATCGATTTTTTAATGTGTACTCTGTTGAATATTTCCATATTTTCTAATTATGAACAATTTAAAATCATAGGATTTGCATTGTGATGATGACTTTTTTAAATAACTGTACCATTCCATTTTGTATAGGCATTGATACAGCCTCGAGACCCTTCATAATTTGCCAGCTCATTATTTGAGCTTTTGGCATTGTTAATCATCGCGATGCATATTATTAATTGGATGAATTGTAGTGTATGTTGGCAGTTAAACGAAACATTGATTATTTATTATGTTTTTCCGTTTTTATTTGTAGGGTGCGCCTTTGTAACATACGCTTCACGACAATGTGCCATCAACGCCATCAAGGCCATGCACCATTCGCAAACCATGGAGGTAAGCTATCGTCGATTAATTGGTTTAAATTTATTGCTCAATCAGTCAACTTTCGAATCCGCCTACGAACGAGTAAATGACTTCGGTGCATGACAAAATCATTTTCGTCCAATAATCGAGAGATTAAATGAGCTCCTGGGATGCGTATGCGCTTGTTATCCGAGTTATTTTATGTGCAGGCAGTTTCATTAGTGCACGCAAAATAGATCATTAATGTCATTTGTTTATGATACATTGTAAACCTTTTCAAGGTTTATTGATTCGTTTATCCAAATAGGCCACATCTAGTTTGGGTTTTTTTCAATAATAAGGAAAAATAACAGGCTCACTTGTGTGCTGTTTGAACGAATCCCTACAAATAATTAATAATTTTGATCCATCCTCCTCCTTCTCCTCCTCCAACTATATATAAGCCAATTTTTGATCTGACAACAAAAACAACATAATTAAATACATGTTGCTTAATAACACGGTTGAATTGGCCAGGTTGACATGGGTGCGCTAGTCATGCTTAGCTTTTTTGTCATCTGGTCGCTATTTTTGTAATGTTATTTTTCATAAGATGACATGGGTTGGGCTAATTAAAATCGGATCACATGACTGGAATCAACTTGAGTACTCGCTGTTTGCTTTTTGCTAAGATACAGGAAGGATGTGCACTTACTGTATGTACATCTAATTATTTGCAAACTGATCCTGGGAAGCCACAAAAACCAGTGGAGCTAATTGATTTTCAACTGCATTTTCCTCAAAAACAATCTCTGCTTAATTTGCTTATGCAAGATAAATTGTAAACCTGATATCATTTTTCGTAAATATGTTGTTAACAAGTAGAAACAAACGTATACTCATCTAACGCTTGATTTTACAATAAATGTATAATAATTAGAATTTGGAAATATGAAAATAAGGGTCCAAGTAGTTCTCTAAAACATGATTTTCAGTGTGATGATCCTACTTCGCCTTGAAATAGCTTTCTTGGCACGAAATTCCCAAACCACGGAATAAAACATGCATTCATATAGGTAAAGGCCAATGGTTAGATACAGGGACTACATGTTGCTTTGATTTTATTTTACTGTTGGCATACCTTTTCATGTCAGTAATAATTTGCTTTTAGAGGAGCAGCTGCTCATAAACATCACGGGGTTTGAAGGAAAAAGCTTTTTTTCATATCAACAAGCAACGGTGATATTTTATTTTTAGCTTAAATCACATTTTCTCGTTGGCTGAAAAAAGCAAGATTTTAGGGTGTCCTCAAGATTGAATAAGGAGAAAGATGAATTTAAAATTGCATTTTTGTGTGTTTGTTTCATCCATCTACAAATCATTGTTACAATAGTTGAAAGTCCTGTGTTTTCCTAGAAATTTTGCTTCGAAAGTAATCTTATGTCCACTTCGATTATTGGTGAAAAATTTCGATATTTTCATTCCAAAATATATGGAAATGAATATGTATGCCAAAGTCAATGTGCTCGGTTGAATACATATCATTTCATTTTCTTCTTTGTTAAGGGATTAATATTATAAGTGGTTCTGTTTGCATCTGCAAGGTGGATTCAATTCTGGTTCGTTCTTTTTCAATTTTTAAATATAGCTTTTTAATCATGGATGACTTAATGTTGAAGGTAGACGTACTCTAAAGCCAGTTTCCATTAAATTAATAGTATATCACTAGTGTTCAATGAAACGCGAATGGTCGTTCGAATATTATTAATAAATGTGCTTGGTTTCGGTTTGCTGCTTGTAATAATGCATTATAATTTTACATGACTACACAAATTGATTTTTGATATTCAGGGCATTATGTGCACTTGATAGTCTTCTTTGAAATTGTCTGCTTTCAGAGAAATTTTAGACTAGTTATGACGAAAACCTGGCAAATACATGAGCGTGGCTTACAGAAGAAATCATATTACATATTAAGCTTATTTCTTCAGTAGTTTATTTATACTCCTCTATAATATAATTCTGTGTAGCGTATTCAACTGATGATGGTCATAATGCAAATATATTTATTGGTAAAAATTTCGAAAGGTTTTCCTTCAAGAAACGTAATTCAGTTTTTATTGCAAAATGTTTAATATTTCAAAACGTTTGTTTCTTATAGTCGATTTTTTACTATTTATATTTTTTGTGTAAGTACGAAGTTTTTGTTTGTTTTATAACAGCAGCTGTAAGCTGAACTGTAAGCTTAAAGGCAACCAACTTTTTGCAAACTTATTACTTTCAAAAACAGGAGGGTTTTTTCCCAGTTTCTGTATTTTGGATGAGCAAAAAGTAGGCATTTGGTATACTTGTGTGAAATTTGTAAGTCTATGTTACTGTTATGTATTCGATCGCTTACAATGTAGCTTACAATGATTAATCTTGCTAAATGTTTTCATTTTCCCTCTTTCCTAGTAATCAAAGCATATCTCCGGCGGTATTCTTAGAATCTTTACTTATCTCGGAAATTATAACACGGACCTACTGTTAAACTGACAGCATTGGACATTCGCTAAAATTTAAGTCCCGACTTTGAAAATAAATCTTGAGAGATGCTCGCCATGGCGGCTGATCTATTTTCCGCTGTCTCAGCTTTAAGCCTTCTTTCTAATCTGATTCTCTTTTTTTTTGGCTTTGGTCCCGTTTCATGTCATATTTGATGGTTTACACAAGCCAATTATAAACAAGAATGTACCATACGCCAGATTAAATTCACAATTAAGATTACACACGAACGCATTCATGAGCTAAAATCAGAGGCTTCTTCCTTCCTGCTTTTTGGCCGAGGTTCTGTCATCCAGTTTGCTAAAAAAAAAAAAAAAACGCTTCAGCTAAAATTACAATTACAATCTCGGTCAATCTAAACGGTTATTAAGCAGGCCCTTTTTGTAATTGTTGTGTCCTGACCACTCTGTGAAAACATTAAGACATTATTCAACACTGATTGCAAAGTGCATTGAAGATCAGGGACTATCAAAAAGATTTATAGAATTGTTAGTGTTATTTCTGTGTTTAAAGGTTACAGCATTCAGCTTATAAATCTCGTGTATTTGTCGAAACATTTGCACATCTGTAGATTATCCACTGTCTCATCTGGTGTGTGTAGAATGTTGAGGCAATCCTGAAATGTTTTCAGAAATTCGTCGTGGCTCTTGAGTGCATTTATGATGCAATCTTCTATAATCTAGTTCTTTCAATTACATCTTCAACATTTGACCAATCAACAAGCCAAATACGTGCATTTCGATTGCATTGGTCAATTTATCAATATTTGCCATACATTTTGCCCTCCTCTGTTTGGCAAAGCAGTGACATCCAAGTATGACCATATTGAAATGAACCCATCTCTCGAAATACCTTGTCAAGGAAGATTTATTAGGTATCCTAGCAATGCACCATCATTACTGGAAGTTTTGATGGTCTCTTTGAACTCCAATTTCACAAACTATATGTCCTCTGAGATGTATAAGTTTGTTTTTTCCCTGCATGCAATAATGCTGTTTTCCAGACCTATGTTTTTCTATCCGATTTTTTTTCCTAGAAACAATGCAAAGTTGATGAAAGTTTGATCGAACTGTAATTCAGTTACGCTGTTGACGCAAACGTTTTTTAACATTATTTGTCTTATTTCATTGTATTTATTTGTTTGTTTGTCGTACTTATTCTAGGGTTGCTCTTCTCCGTTGGTGGTTAAGTTTGCAGACACACAAAAGGAGAAAGATCAGAAACGAATTCAACACATGAGTGCTCTCTGGAACATGACAAATATCAACCTTGGTGCTTTGAATCCTCAATATTTAGCCGTAAGTGTTTCAATTTTTTGTTTCTAATTTTGTTATTATTACTGTATTCTTTTCATTTCATCTTTTGTTATTGTTATATTAATTCTGTGTGTATTTAGTCGATGTTGTTTCCTGTTTCAATTAGTTCCCTTTCAAATATAAATTATTAATGATAAAAACATGAAAAGTTGATTCAGTACAAATGAGCAGGACAGGTAGCGAGCTCACTAGATATTTAAATGTCATAGGATTTAACTTTCTTTACTTTTGAAGTAAATGCTTTACATTATGTGAATAATAATGCGAGATAACGAGCATTTGCTTAATACCACTAGCCTTGAAACTAATATGCTGTCCATTTCACGATTATAACAGATAATATTGGTTACCAATCCAAAATGGCATCCTTTATGTTTGAGTTTTTGCCCTATCAGCTCATCGAGATTTTCTTGTTCTGGGATTTGTTCGGTTGTTCTCCTCAGGCATCGTTTTTATTTTTGTTTTTCAAGCTGTTGTTATAAAGCTTTGTAAATAGAGCCTAAATAGATTAGAAAACGAGGCCGTAAAATGCGTATATATATGACCTCCCATTTTCTCATCTGCAAAATTGAACATTGTCATGCCTGACAGGTTATAGCTCTTGTTCATACACAATTAAACGAATATCTTTCTCCTGGGCATCTCGCTGCACTTTCAAGATGTTTCTTTGGGTGCAAACATTGAAAACATAATAATAATAAAAAATCATTTTTGCTTTTTAAAACTCAAATACATTAAACACGCTGAGTAAATATTTGCATTAGTAAACTCCAGGAATCGTCCTGGGCATCTAATAATAACTTTTTGAGGTTAACATTAAAAATGGAAATGTTTCTATGGCGCTCTGACTTCCATTCCAGTGCAAAATATTCTGAAAAGATGTTACGCATGCAGTTGCTAAACATAATGTACATTTTCAAAATTTCACTTCTGACTGATCGCTTTGTGGTGCAGCATTACAAATTTGATCATTATTTTTCCTCTTTGCATGTCAGGTTTAGAACGTTTTTGCAGAAAGTTACACGAGTGCCTGTTGGACCTCATTTGGCATTTACTAATGAGTAGAGTATACATATTGCCATTTGACATCAGTTCTAACTTAGCTCTGGATATCCATTAAACGCGTGTTAGCTTTCTGTTTCGCTTGAAAAATGCCTAGTTGTTTACTGGCGCACTTGTGCTCTATAACTTATCTGCCATGAAACGTAAGCTAGTTTGCGTTTTGGGTGTTGTCCTGTTAGTACAATTCATTTCATTAAGACCAGCTAAAAGAAAGCTGTCAGAGTCCCATTATTGCACGTGTCAGGTGTTTTGAAGCAATTGATGGGTATAGTTTTAATAGCTATGGGATATCAGTCGTACGAGCTGTTAGGGTCCACTAAACAAGCTGGACAGCCATGGAAGCCCCCCTTGTGTGACTTAATGCACTTTATGTCCCGTTCTACTTAATTTCATCTGGAGAAAAAATTGTCTGGTTGTTTGTTCGATGGGCAAGTTTTCCCTTCGTTTAATTTAGTGGTTTTGGGTCATTCGCTTGCCATGTCGTTCTTAAGTGCCGTTTGCTTGGCATGATATTCATCTAACACTCTCGTTAATGGAGAAATAGCTTCAAAATGTATTAATAAACCGAAGCATTAGATCATTAAAACGGTCCTTAGTACCATTTAATGTAAATAACTGCATGTTTGCTCATGATGGAGAAATTGCGAACATAATATTTTCGCCAATTGCTAGACTTGTTCGGTTTTTTATTATAAATAACGCCAAGATTAATTAAATTCTCGAACACTGAGAACAGGAGAAATTTTAATTTTCATATTCAATGAGCTTCTCTTATTGTCGAAAAGGAAATCTTGCGCAACTGCCTATCCAAATAAATATTTAAACACGTAGTACAGGGTAATTAATAAGAATAATAGTGTTCTTCGTTGCATAAATTAACTGGCAATGGCTTTTATTGCATCTAATTTAAAATATATATTTTTTAAATTTTGTATATTTATTAATCTATTATGCATGATGTACTTCTCTTAGATTGAAAATACGGAGTTATAATTAGTGCATCTCTCTATGGAGTTCTGCTTCTGCATTTTTAATAATGATAATTTCGAAACAAGCCAAGTGAAAATTATTAATTTATGCGAGCACTGTTTAACTTTACTGGAGCGCATGGAGGTAAAATAAACCTTCGTGTCATGTAGTATTGGGTAAAAAGCTTGCTTTAAATGAGAAAGAGGGGTTTATTTGTGGAAGTGTATCTTGGAAAATGCCAGGGGACAACTAGGGCGGTTTGGGATATTTGGTTAAAATCACTGCAAACGAATGTGGAAAACTCTGAGATGAAAATAACACCTGTGAATATTATAGAATACATTAATCTACACTGTGGGTCATACAAAAGTAGAACCGCAAAAATCCCAATTTTCGGCACTTACATAGAACAATAGTGTAGGAACATGCGACAAATCTCGCATTTTATAATTTATTTTTGTTTCTACACTGTTCTTCTATGTAAGTGCCAAATTTCATTGAAACCGAAACATTTTTCACGAAGTTGTGATTTTTTATTGGATTCTACTTTTTATGACTCACGGTGTATATGTATTCAAGGATTTCTTAAAAATGCTGGTTAAACCTGTAAATATCGGTTGAGGAAGAATAAAAAAAGTTTCACTATAGTGTCCTTTATCTCGCTTAAAAATTGAATGAAGCCCATTTCCGTACAATAAGCAAGCAGTCTGCGATGTCATTTTGAGTTTTCCTAAAACTAGTTTCTTACTACGACTCCTTTGGGTGTCGATTATTCTCCTTTCAAAGCCCGACCATTTTTACCAGAAGTCTCAGTCTCTTATTTGTTCGCCAATATGCCCATTAGCTTCTGTGGGCTGTAAAATGAGCTGATTTACGAGGCCTATTATTGCATTTGTGCGTGAAATATGCCGAATGGGAGCGAGTTTTAAGCGGGCTTTTGTAAAGGGGAAAATTGTCTTCTTTTTCATGTCCTCCTCAGTGTGTAATTCTGCTTAATGTACTAGGAGCTTATATTGTTTCTACCTAATCAACGTGTAAATTATGAAGGGATTTTTCTGGGCATATCGAGATCTGATTATGCTCGCTGGGAAATTTTACGCCTTGTTTATAGGCCAATATTTTGAGGCACTAACTATTATTTTTTGGGATGAAATTGTGCGATGCTTCAGCCCCCAAATCTGCTCAGCTGCATTTTCGAAATTGAAATTAAGACATTATGCCATCGCAGTTAATTGAGTTTGGCGTGTGAACACAATGTAAACCCTCGCACGTATGGTTTTTTTTCCAACTGAAATTATGCTCGAGCAATTTTGAGGTTTTTCGAATGATCTTGCCGAAGAACTGCTTTTGCTCCTTTTATTGACTCTTGAGTCGAGGTTATTTGCGCGTATGTTCGGTCCTGCGGGGACCCATTTTTGCGCATCTCATTTAGATATAACTTATTATGTTAGCTTTCCCAATTTGCAGCCGCCGGTAGATGCACTGCTCGGATTTTTCCATTAATTTAATCAGACAAAATGTTGAAGGGATTTTGATTTTTATGGAAATGAGTGTGTGCGATCGAGTGCACCGAATAAGTTTCATTAGGCCCCTGGCCTTTTTACCAACATTCATTCATCAGAACAAGGCTTTTCTGATTTCTCCAGACTGCTTGTTTGTCCATTGGTCTGTGATGAAGATGGCTGAAACTCAGCCTATTGTTGTCACGATGCGTGTGTGGGTGCTCCATATGTTATCCAGTCTTCAGAAATGCTTAATGTCTGTGCTCCACTGAGGTGTGCCAAATGTACTTTTCATGCTTTCATACCAAGCAGAAAACGTAGACTTTGTGAAGACTCATGGCGATACTTAATAAAACTCAACGAGATTATGAATTTCGATTGTAGAGCTAGGGCCATCTGCTATCTAATACAATCTATGACGTGAATTCTAATAACTAGCAGATAATTGTTAGCTGGAAACTTTTCAACTTCCTCCGAGCAATATAAGTTAAAACTTCTTGAAATCATTTTAGTACCTTAAATTGTCAACAATGATTACAATTCTAATATATTATTTTTCATTGCCCTTTGCGAAGTTCCTTCTCAAAACGAAAATGTCATTGTTCATCGAGAATGTGTAATGTGAAATTATCACCAACTCCATTATTATTCACATAAAATTAAAGCATTTGCTTCAAAGTAATCGTTCATATGTTTTGAAAACTCTTCCAAAAACTCAATCATTAACTTGATAGTGAGCATAAAAGCAAAGTTATTTATAATTAAATAGTTGATGGAAAGTTAGATTGAAAGTATAGGCTCCTGTTTTGCATTTTAACATAAACTTATTATAAAATTCAGACTCTTAACATTATTCGATAACTTTTCTCGTAACGGAACTGGTTATTTTATAAACTCCTCGGTAAATAATAAGTTGTATGCATGCAATATTCCAAGGTATGTAAATATTTCAGGTTTAGTTTTTCTTTGTAGCATTTCTTGTCCTGTGGTATAGTTGAAGCGTTCTTTTCCCTTTTCTTCTGTCTCTTTTTTTTCCTTACATTTATACTTCATCAACTATCAATTAACAAACACTAAAAGTTACCCTTTCCTATAAAATTCGCCTCCTGTGCAGCTGGCGAAATTGGTAAGTACTGTCTACCGTCAACCGAGCGTTTTGAAAACCTTCATTCAATCTGCACACTTTTCTTGTATCAGTTCATTTTTTCTGTTTCTGTACTCACATTATTCCATATTTTTATATTTCACCTTCGCTAATTAGATGTTAGTTGTATTTTTCGCACACTAAATGCAATATTTTGCTCAACATTAGGCTTGGCAATATGTAGTTATAGTGTTGCAGTTAGAACGTTGATTAACCGTAAACTGGCTTTCAGTTTCTACCGTTACAACTTTTATTTCAGAAGCAATATTAGAAGTCGACTATTAAAAATGTGTATTTTTGATAACGTCGAAAATACGTCAAATATTTTTCTCAAATGGTTAAGTGAAGCCATTTTGTTGAAAAGTTAATGGTGTTTGAAGAAATGTTCGGAAATTGCTTGGAAAAAGAATAATTTACAGCACCATATTTTGTGTTTTTAATATAAATGTGTGCTAGTTAGTACGCTTGTGTCATGCTATTGTTACTTCCAGAGCTTTTTTTTTCTCATCTTGAAATGCCATAAGGGGTTATCTATAAATGAACCAAATAGTTTATGTATTATGTTCGATGTGAACGTCCTATCAAGAAGGAATAGGAGCATTTGCATAGAAATTGTTCTTCATTTATGGTTGGTCCCTTGAATATACCCTATGGAGAAGTAATATGTTGTTATATAGAAAATCTAATCTGCCGTGGATAGGTTTGCTTTCGCTAAATATTTGTAACATGCTGACACTGTTTTCCGTACATAGAATGTAGTAATGAAACTAATTAAGTTTCGTTTTCATGCACCTTGTTCTTCTTGGCATGTATGTGAATATAGTTTCATGTGTAAATTTAATTACGCCTATTATCAAGTACAGCTCTATCGACCTATTTGTAGTGCATTCCTTATGGATTTTAAGTTGCAATGCAAGTGTGGAGCTACTTTATTCAAAATTAAGCTAGAGTTGATGGAAGTGAGAATCTCTTAGGAAATTATTCGATCGCCTTTTCTACAAATTACATTTAAGGTTACTTTGAAACATTGAACCTTTCCTTTAATTGTTTTAACTGTTTGAATCGCATTAAAGATAAATGTTATCTAAAAACGGTGGTATGGTGGATGCTTTTTAGTCCAATTTGAGCCTAGCTCCACAAGCGTCGTCTTGATATTGCTACTACACTTCCCGATTCTCATTTTTTTTCGCCTTAATTAGTTATATGTAACTAATTAAGATTGCATTATATTTGTGGCTTTTTTAAATTCATTAGCTATTTTTCAATAACTTTTAAGATCTGTACACTTTTTTTTTAATAATTGCCTTATTCGCTCTTTCCAGTTACTGCAGCAGACAGCAGCGACAACGGGGAATCCAAATACGTTCACAAATATGGGACAGATACCAGGAATGCATACAGGTATACCCATTGATTTAGGAAAATAGTTGTCACATAACTAGGTTTCTACTTTCTAGTATAATTTTTTTAAATTCGCCACTTTTTTGTATTGTAGGTGTTAATACGATAAACATGCAGCAGTTAGCAGCAATTGCAGCAGCACAATCCGCTGTTGCCAATAGTAGTGCCCAAGGTGAGCTTCCTTAGTTAATCCATGACATTTGCTTGTTTCTTTGTTATCATGTATTGTTAAGCAAGAAGGTAGATTTAATCAATCTGTTTTTTTAATTTTTTTAGGAATCCAGGGTCTTGCTGGTCAAAGTTTGGGTGGTCTGACTCATGTATCCAACTCTATGAACAGTGCAACAGGTAACAAGAATGTGACCATCGTCTATATGTTGATAAAGTCCTGACTTTTGTTAGGCAGATAGATAAACATTTTTCCACTATCTATACTAAAACTAAGTATTCAGGTACTCCTTTTGGATATGTAGATTTCAATGCAGCAAACCTCCAGGGGCTTGCTGTATTAGCAAATATGGCTGCCGGGAATTCTGGTGCGGAGTATAGCAATATTCTTCCATCAACAAATTTCACAGGTTTGGACTCATTTTGTCTTCTTTTTTGGTTTTGAATCATTGAGTATTTCTGTTTTTTACCGAGGCAAAACGAGATCTAATTAATAAACGTTTAGTCAAAAGCAGGTATAATGAAGCTTTCAGTGTATTTAAAGAGGTTAATTTTTACGAATTTGTCAATGATGGAATTTTGCAATGGCTTATGTTATTTCAAATTATTCAATATTTATAGCAAAGTTTTAAAAGTTAAAATTAGTTAGGGCTTTATTAAGTATTAGTTTACAGTTTATATGTCAAAATACTAACTGAAGCACTGAATGTGTGTCTAAAGAAGCAGATTTCTTGGAGTCGTCATAGTGGGTTTAGAGTCAGTGTTATTTTAAATATTTTTGGGAACTAACAAAACCTAAGCTTTTGCTATATTTTATTTAACTTATTTAGGACTAAATCCAATGAGCATGCAGAACTTGGCGGCTCTGGCAGCAGCGTCCAGCAGCAATAGTTCGAGCTTATCGAACATGTCTGCATCTGGTAGGCAGAGCTTTTTAGCTGTTACGAGTGCAAGTGCCATGAATTGGCAGAATGCATTATTGACGGAGTTTTGCAATTTCAGGCAGCCTTCCCGTCACGTCATCTGCTGGGAGCCATTTGAGTGGATTGAGCGGGGTCAGTCCTGTAAACTCAATGGCCCTGGGTATGACCACCAGCAGCTTGTCCAATATGGCTGCAGGAGTTGCCGGAGTCAACGGACTAGGGTCCACAAATATGGCTGCAAGCAATGGACCTAGTATAGAGGCTCTGACCCAAGCTTACTCTGGTATTCAGCAGTATGCAGGTAACCTCGGTAATATTCGTGATTCTCATTATGTTGCTTATTGTTTCTGTTCCCAAATTGTCCTTCAGAATTGATTGAAAGCGTTTCGTTTGTCTTTTTAGCAGCTTTTCCAAATGCATTTGCACAGACCAATCTTCAACAAGCATCTTCCCCAGCTGGAAAGCAGATAGAAGGTAATTTAGAGATATTTCTTGATTTTCATTTGCTCCGCTCTCACCCTCCTTCTTGAAGTTCCTTCTTTTTTATTTATCGATGATATTTACCCCTTTAAACGTCCTCTCTCGCTAACTGATTGCTTTTGAATTTTCTTGCATGCTAGTATTCACCTGTATGGCTAATCGTGAACATGCTCACTTTAACATTATAGTTTTACAACAAACATTAGGTCCTGATGGAGCGAATTTGTTTATATATCATTTACCTCAAGAGTTTGGAGACAATGATCTTGCCCAAACGTTTATGCCATTTGGAAATGTCATCTCCGCCAAAGTCTTTATTGATAAACAAACAAATTTGAGTAAATGTTTTGGTAAGCATACATTTTCATATTTACTTTGGAAAAATTAACCTTTTGGGTTAGTTCATATTTATCTTTGCATGGATTTTCTCTTTTCTTACTGGTAACTCTTCTTCGATTGTTTGCAAAACACATTGGGTCATATGAATACAAATGGGCATTGTTATTAGTTGCAATTAAGCCATTGGAACAAAATGCTTTAAAAGTGCTGCACAAGATTTCGGCCAAATGCAGGGAATGCAATGGTTGGCATTGTCTTTTTCCATTTTATATATAACACTGGCAGCGCTTTTGAAGCATTTGTTCCGAGGGCTTGGTGTGTTATGTTTGTATTTTACAATATCTAAAATGCATGGCGTTTTTTGTTTTCTGCTAGGCTTTGTTAGTTATGACAACCATGTGTCTGCCCAAGCAGCTATCCAATCAATGAATGGATTTCAGATTGGAATGAAGAGGCTCAAAGTACAGCTGAAGCGCTCCAAAGATAAGCCTTATTGAAGTAAGTATGTCTCTATCAACTCCAATAAAAACTGCCAGTGTGAAAACAAACCACCTTGCCCAATTACACTCAGGTGTGAGTGTCACTATATTTTCGTGAAAAATATCAACGAGAAGCTACGTGTGGGAGGTAAGTGGCTCCAGCTTGAATGCTACAATGAACCACTCCTACTTCTTATATTATTATTTATAATTGTATCTTTATTACCAGGGATATTATCGTTGTATATCTACTTTTATACTGGTGAAAATGAATTTTATGTAAATGCTCGCCAATCTCTAACTATGGTAGCTAAATTTTAGTTGAAAAAACGGTTATTTTCGGATGTCCTTTAATTGTGTCGTTGCGTTATGCGCTGTTGAGTGCTATGATTATGCCTGGGCTCTAGCCTTGACTTAATTGCCTTTATTCCAGAAAAAGTCCAGAATTTGAAGCATTTGAGTAGCTCTTTAATTGACAACTGATATAACTGAAAAAAGGAAATCTTGATAGCATAACAATGTGATTATTATGCTGTGCGAATGAGCTGACTGTATTCATTGAAATACATTGGCTCAGGACAAATATTTGTTTTCACTTTTTTTTGCAAGACTATTCTCAGTTTTATTCGTATCACTCATTTGCCTCATCCTTTGATTTTTGAAAGTTAGCTGAATTATGTTCCATCAAAAATGTTTGAAATTTGTGATTTAATTTTCAACTCTAGAAAGTAGGTTTTTTTAGCATGACTATTGTTGTCATGCATATGGATATGTTAGACATTATACATTCAGGCAATTATGAAAACACTTGTTTGTAATGCGACATGTCCTTAACGGGCCTTTGAGGCTTGAACAGGGTAATTTTGGCAGTTATTTATAAGGTGCCTGCTCTTACTTATTTAGGGTACAAAAACGAATTCCGTGAAATGTCAAAATAATCGCTCATTGACGTACACCAGCCGATAAAAAACATCGTTGTCAATAAGTAGTTTTTATACAATTCTTATTTTTTCCTGATCTCTTCATTGGAAGTTATTGTGTCAAGGGCGTTGCCACGGAGCTTACCATAGTTAAGCTTGGAGAGCAGATTGTTTTACATTATTTTTTTCCACGATCATTTATTAGGGCTGTTAATTGCGAACCTTCCACACATTTTTTACTAACAAGAATACGCATCGTCTTCCCTGATTCTGCATTTTAAAATTTCTAAGCATTACACTTATTTTTCAACATCCAGTGGCATGGCTAAAAAAGATGCGACCAAAGAATATTTTCTTGTAATCTGTTAAATATGAAATTGCATTGATCGGTAACCTGAAACGAAAGCTAATAACCGCGTTATTAACAGTCCTAGCTATAGTCCGAAGTGAGCTAGTCCATTCAATTTTTGGATATTGTTAACAGCTATTAATTACGTTTATAATATTATCATCAATTGTCACAGTTACGTTGTCGACAATCATGTTCTTTTGCAGTTCAGGTCTCAAAATAAGTGCCTTCGTGACTACCTACTTGGTCCTATGATGTAAACAGAACTTAATAGTTGTGACCCATTTGATGCGATCGATTGTCGTTTTTTTTAAACTTTAGGCTCGGTATTTCGCGAGTTTTGTTTGGTTTAATTTGTTTCTTTCACTTATTTCGAGTCCTGAGTCTGTATTGCAAAAAATTGCTTACTTAGTCATAAGCTGGAAATGTCGCGTTTCCAGATAAAAGCGCCTCTGCTGGATATACTGAAGACCCATTTAAGGCCTTAGAAAAACAAGGGACCAAAGGTTTTTTTTTCTGTTTGTTGTGTTTTTATTGCATTTATGAAGTGTTTTTGCGCGCAAATTGTATTTGTTACGTTCTTGTTAAAAGCCCTGCGCTCGCCCTTCTGTATTGGTATCGGTTTACTGCGCTATTTTCTGTGAATCATTTTGCTACAGAATTTAAATTTATATTTCGTTATTAGGTTGTAGGTCACTTTCAGCATCTGGCATTTTTTTTTTTTTAATTTCGATTACTTCATATTTTTCTATTATGGGTGAAGATCTTATCCAATCTTAGTCAATTATTCCACTGTTTACTTGAATTTAACTTTATCAGAAATCGCGAAAGTGATCTATTGTATACGATGATCCATTTTTGTTTTTTTGCATCTGTTTACAAATTGTTGGGACAGTATTACAATATTTTTTTGGAGTCAGGCTAGAGATATAAATCTCATAGGATATTTTTAATTGGTGGCCTTTAATCTGGATTTCGTTGCTGTTATATATAATTTTCAAAATTTTTGTTAGTATTTGGACATGTAATTTTTTTTTGATAATTTTCAGTGGTGGTTGAGTGCCAGAGACAACAGTTTTTGTCTTCTTTCATTACGGTGGTCCTTTTATTCTGGTAGAAGTAATGCCTATGACCCCGATTGAGACGAAAGATAAGTTTTTCGATACAAGGTTTGGTATACTTGAGTAATCTTGCCAATTTATTCAACTATTTTCTATTTGATAACTATGGCTTCGAGGTATTTTAAATGAAACCTGCGTTTTGCGGTTTGTTGCCATTGTAAATTTTTCGTCTGTGTATCATGTTTGCGACAATGTTGTGATATATTCTTTGTATTTTCGTGTTGATTTTATGCTTGATATCATTTCGCTGAACGAAAAATGTGCCATTCATTGCTCATGTCTAATAGACTTTGAATTTGAAGTAGTACAAACTGCAGTCGTGTAGGTTCTGAACAGAAATGCAGAATTTCAGCATATAATATCAGACATCAACTTGAAATAAGCCCTTTAGATTTCAAGATTATTAACTTGAAATCTGACCAAATGTATGCCTAGTATTGATAGATAACTGCTAAAGGTTTGTACGCCTGAGGGAGATGTGTGCCCTGTTAAAAATGTTGCAGTTATAATGTCAGTATTTTAATGTTATTCAATTTTACAATTATTTTAAGGGCTTAAAAATCACTGGTTTTTTTTCCTCAAGTTTTCAATGTCACATCTCTGATTATCTAAGCTGAAATTGGTCATTGTTCAGTGTGTAATGTGGATGGAAATATGTCGATGGATATACTCATCTGTTTTAGTCTCAGAGTAGTAGTTAATCATAAAAGGTTGTGCTTATTTAGTGTCGTTTCTGAATAATGTATTCGCCATTCTGAGGGAAATGTCATGCTAGTCATTTTTAAAATGATGTTGTATTGTCGGAATTGCTAAATGAGGCGTTTCATTGTGTGTTATTGTGTGTTCAAGGCCTAGGTCTCCCATTTTTATACGAGTTTTGTAAAGCTGTTTCCGGATTGATAATCCCAAATATGTGTATGCCTCTGTTAAACGAATTTCATGGAAATAGTAGATTTTTTAAAAAAAGTTGTGTTAAATTTCTCGTTGCATGTTGGCAGTGGCAAGCACTGTATTGACGTGCCTTATTTAAACTATCAATGACAGCGTCGTACACATTTTAATAGCTGAAATTCTTGTAAGAAAAACTTTTGGAGATCCTTCAAAATTTAGATTTTCTTAAATAACATTGAAATCTATTTATTAATTGACATGTGCAAATATTAATTTGAGAGCTGCTCTAATTCCCTCATCAAGACTAGATAATTTTTTGGGTGGCTTGACCAAAAATTTCACTATTAATAGTTGTCTATAAAATTTGGCAATTTAACGCACAATAGTCATGAAACTGGCAGGCTATTTATTAATTTAGGGACTAAATGGGACCATTTTATCCCTTGCCAAAAGTATTATATAAACATTTTATTGTAAGCTCCCATGACTTAGAAATAATCGTTTGTTAGTATCACGTATTGTTTTGAGGGACCCGATCCTATATTTAATCCATTAGTCACTTGGACAGATTTATCAAAAATTATATATTTTTGATTAACAGACTAAGTCAAATCAGTATTTAACCAACGGCTGGCATCAATTTGTTCCAGCATCTCTTAATTAATGTATATCTTTCTACATTTATCAATGCAATGAAATTTCAATGTAATTGTGTAGCGCATTTTGATGCACCAAAAATTTGGAAATAGTGTTCAATGCATGCAGTTGTTCAAAAATCTAAATGCTCCGTTATAATTGGATATGGTACAAACATCTTTAAAAAAGTTTTGGTAAATTTCTCCAATGATATGCCAAGTCTTTAGCTACTGGATTTCGAGAAAATTGATTAAGATTTGCTGAAATAATTATTCTGTTGCAAAACAAAGCATGTAAATTTGTTTAAAAAAAAAAAAAAAAATGAAAAACGGAATCATAGTAAATTATTTTCTTGTTATTTTTAATAATCATTAGTCGAATGTAAAAACTTGTTGTAATTTTAGAATATACTTGTAGAGTATTATTTTGCTATAAATAAAATTATTTTAAATTAATGCATGTAGCTAATTAATGTCACGCAGTTGACCATCCTACCATCAACAACTTTTGAAGACGATTGACAACGGTGTTGTCACTTGGGTCATCGCCGTTGTGGAATTTCATCCTGAAGCCTGTCACTCCTATGTATGACCTTATAAGTTCTTACATGTTAAACAGTTTTCATTTCTGTGAGGTTTCGTTTTCATGTTTATTTGTACCTGTATAAGTTTGGGATAACAGTTTCCACTAATGTTGTGCAAATGGCCTTTCATTCCATTTTCAAATTCTGTGCTGTTTTCGTTTCTGTATAAAATTTGTTTTTAAATTTGCAATTTTCAGCTTGTTCTGACAGGTGCCACATGGTCAAATGTATACCACAAGTTAGTAGTTTTAATAGTAGAAATTGAACAATGTTCCATCATTATGGATTTTCAGATAATTCAAACCCAAGTTTTTTTTATCTTTTGACTAAGTTGTGATTCATTTCATCATCTGGCTTCTTCGACAAACGCTTTTGTGTAACTCATTCCATCGCTGTCCATACAAGAAGGCATTTTCTGTGCTCCATCACGTGAATAGCATTTAGTCCCTTGGCAACATCTTCAATTGCCCAACGACTTTTAAGAGATACTTGCAACTTGTGTTACGTTGGTGAAGAAAATGCCTTTTTGTGTGGCCCATTGCCTCCCCCTCACCTGTTTTTGTGTCCCATAATGAAATATCTACCTGGCATAGCTCACTAATAAGACATTTGTTGAGCAACAATGCCATGTTGATATTTAATGGCTTCGTGAACGTCAATGAGCTGTTTATTTTGAAACGCGGGTTGAACGGGTAGAGATAAGGGATTCAATGGGCTATTTGTCGAGTGTCTGCCTTCTGGTACTTGTATACTAATTCGTTTTTCATGTACACATCCGTTTTCTGTCATCCAGTGTCCTAATTGTGTCTCGTGTCATTGTCCGTTAATGTGCTCGTTTTAATTGTGCTTACAGAGTTGAGCACGCTATTTTTTTCTTTCCATTACATACAGCCTGTAGAGTTTCTAAAGGCTCTTAGCTCTACAGATATTGCTCTACTTGGATATAAAAAAAAATACACAAGCTGGCTGCATCAGTTTATCCTAGCTTTATATTCTCTCTTTAGTCATTTATTTTCTAGAACTTATGTTTTTTTTTTTTTTTCACTTCCTTAATATGAAGCACCACTTTACATTATTAAGGTTCTTGTTTTGTTTTGCAATGTTGACCACCTCCTCGAGGTTTTCCTTTCTTATCCAATATCGACTTTTGTGTATCTTTCAAGTTTTCATTGCAAGTATTATTTGTTGCTTATTTGTGCGTTTCAACCGTGTTTGTGGCTGCACAATTTTGTCGTTACTTTAAGAGCCTTGACATCCAATGGCTGGTCATTGTTTGTTTATTTTGTTTTTTTAAATAACATAGTTTACCATGGTTTTTGCTTGCGTATTTAAATCCCGCTCATTTTCACATTTGTAAGTGCATGATTCACGTGGTTAATATTGTTTTAACACCTGCTTAACTAAACACCGCGCATTAACAAATCTAATGGACGTTATTGCAGTGTTGTGTTATGGATGGCATCACTTAACTTTGGTTTCATTATAATAATGGAGAAATTATGTGACGTCATTTATAATGATAAGGTCCGTTATCCTTTTATGGGTATTGAAAGAGACTTATTACCCAGCATCTCCATGTCGTGTACTTTGGAGATGAAATTAGCATGTTTCATTTTGTATGGTAAATTCAGCTTTTTTATTTTGAATATCTGTCCTCGAAATTTTCATAATTTTGGCTGCTTTATTAATCAAATTCATTCAGGCTAATTAATAAAACAAAAAGGATAACTTTTGTGGAAATTAAGATCATGTTGCCACCAATGGTAGTGCAAGAATTCCCTGATCTTGTGATCTTGTTTGGTAACAAGATTGGCTCTGTTGTTTTGTTTTTTGTTTTTTTACCCGTCCTCTGTGCCATTGCAAGAATTATTTTGGTTGTTTGCAGGTATTGCTTTTTCTGGTTTGCCTTGACTAGAAGCAAATTGTCCAGCCCAAAAACCCTAGCATTTGTTTGGATTTTTGTGGCTATCTGATTTGCTTTTTGTCTTTATTATCATTTCATGCATTGCCAAAACCAGCTTTGGATGCTTTCGTATTTTGTTAGCCTGTTTCAGATTCGCATGAAATTTCTTCCATCATGGTTTCCTTCACAATTAATTCGCTTCTCGTTGTAGGATATAATCATTCTGCAAATACCATACTAATGATTACAGTTGCTTTTTTATTTCGTTTTATAAGGTGATAGTTGTTTTGCAGGCTGTTTTATTTGCATTTAATTACTGAATATCTGCTTAATCCCTGGCCGATTCCACAAAAAAAAGTTTCTTTTGTTTTTAACTACAGACCCCTTTGTTTTATCTTCTCTTTCCTAGATACCACTTGGCGTGGCCGTTTGTTTAACCCGTTACCGTGGCGTCCATGTAAAACACAAAACTGTCTCTTGACCTATTGACCTCCATGTCACGTGACGTCGTGTCGTAAGTGTGAGCTGATTTTTTTTCTGATTTTTTTCCACTTATAACAAAAATTCATTTTTTTTATACATGGTCATATGGCTGCGGTATTTGGTTTGTTCACTGGTTGATTGGTTTTCCTCGCCTATTTTTTTTCCTCACCTTTTTTCCCTTTTATCTTAATTTCTCATTTGTCACACTGCTCTTTTCGTGTTGCTACTCCTTTCAATTGTGATCCAATGTTTCTATCATTTGACAAGCTTTGTTTTCGGTTATTTGCAACTCGGTAGTTTTTCGTTGAAGGCTTTCTGCATATTCTGTATGAAATCCGAATGTGGTGTTTATTTCATTTTTGAGTTCTGTTGCTCCTTTGGAGTTATTATTTTACTGTTGTCCTATGACAAGTGCTTTTTCTGAACTGTTTGCTATAAAACTGAATAGAGAACTTTTTTTTTGTTTTGAACAAACTTTTCTATTCAGATTTGAAAACGTTCAATTAATAGTCAATATCTTGTTAGTTTTTATCAGTATTCAACAGACGTATTTTCTATACCAAATGAAGGAGTTTGTACTAGTGTTTCTTCCGTATTATTTTTATTTTAAAGAGTGCCAGAATATGACAAAGCCTTCAAGAAAACTCCTGTTTTCATTCAAATATGGAATTTTTTTTCTTTTCCAAATTCGCTAACCAGTGTGCTTTTTAATGTTTTGTCATTTGTGTTGAAATTGTGTGATTGGATTGTGACATTTTGAAGCCGCCTATTATTAACGTCCTGAAGATGAAAAAAAAAAACGCTCGAATTTTTGATTTGTTGAAGAAAAACAAACAAATGAACGTGTACGTGACCTGTGTGCCGCAGTAATTGTGGGTAAATTAACTCCCTAATACACTGTACCGAGTTCAATTAATTATTTTCCTCTTTTTTTTTATTGCTTTAATTCGTGTGGTAGTAGATTGTCATTTTTTCGTAATGCCTGTAGCTGGCATGCCAAAAAGTCATGATGATGTGTTCAATGTATGACCATTGACCAAAATATATATACATATATATATATATTATATTATTATTATATATATATAAGTTTTCTATTTAATTTCAAAACAGTGCCTGAAATGCATGATGTCGAATTTATTATGTACTATTTACCTGTTGCGACTGTATTCTTCGTTCGACATCACAATGTTTTCTTTCGTGTTGATTAACCACTTTTCGACTCCATGTTGTTAGTGTTGTAAGTATACATCGAATCAAACTTGATACGATAACGATTTGTTGCCACACGTCAATTATATTTCACGAGTTATTATGTTTTGTACTTCGTGTAGAAAATTGGCCATTGCAAACTAACAAAATACAGAATTTCGTAATCTATGTGTCTAAAATAAACGGGATAGTATGTATAGAGAGATATTTTCTCAACATAGCTTCAGCATGTTCCTATCCTAAAATTATTTCAACTATCTTCTATTCTTAATCTTGTTTTCAACTTTGTGTTTGTGATGGACCTTCTTGTATGTTCTGTTTCAAACTCAAAAAACGTGTGATGTTATAAGTGCTCTGGTCCTCATTTGCCATAACAACAAGGCTTCATTCCATCTACGTTGTGTTCAAAATTGTACATCTTATTAGTTTGCAATGGTCGTGTTCAGGTGTTATTGTATTTAGAAGCAAAAAAATCGCCCTTTGTGATTAGTCTTCAAGGTGTCCTGTTATGTAGGAGACGCACATGTGGTCAAAATAGTGTGTGCCCGAATAGAAAATTTTGAACTATCCTATACCCACACTTATTATTATTGAAAATTTTTCTTCCCATCTGATTATTAGCCAGTTTTTTTTACATTATTTTAGAGTGCGGTTTTTAATCATCTTATAGCCTCTGAAAAATGAATTCTTGTTAGGGCAGCTGGTTTTTAGGCATCAAACATTGGTTAGGCCAACCATTATGTGACGTTGTAATCCCATCTCTGCCCCCATTATTAATCACTCCTGTAGTCAGTTACATATAGCTAATTTAAAAACGGTAATTAAACGTTTTTTTAAACTTATAAGTTTTTGAAAAAACTACACCAGTCTTATTGGGAAAGGGCTAGCTATGAATACTAGTTCCTATTGAAGCAGGCTATGTATGCATTCTGTTGTTTTTCTGAAAAACAATGTACAATTTTGTGAAAACTAAAACTTAATTTTATAGTGAATTACCATAAATTCGATTTTGAAACGTATTTTAGTATTCATTGGAAGAAGCATGTTCTAAAGTTTTGAAAATCTAGTTGTTTAAGATTATTTTTAACAACATGATGTTCATGTATTAAAAAATACTAGTTCTTTCAAATCAATTTGAACCATTTGGAAAATTTGTATTACCGACCCTGTGTTTTTGCTTTTTTTTGGGGAATTTGTTTCAAAATTCTCTATTTTGTATGTCGTCTAACAAAATGGCCAGTTGCTCATTTTCCGTATTGTTGAATTTTATTACAAAAAAAGTAGAATTTGTGCCATTGCTTGCTGCCCTTTTTTCTGTTAGCCCTTTTCTCAGTCTTTTTTTTTGTATCAATCCGATACAATTATTGGTGTTTGTTTTATTCAGGAATGTTATATTGTATTATCCTTTTATTTTCCCTAGTTAGTATATTTAGTTTTCTTCAGTATTTTTTTTGTTGTTGTCATTTTCTTCTTTTTTTCTGCAAAAACGGTAGCTATGATTAGGAAGGCGAGACTAGCATTAATTAGCAGATAGTTGGTAATTATTCAAAAAAAAGGTAATTTAGGTTAGAAAGGTGTCTGCATTCCCAAATGATAGTTACGTTCATTAGTTTTGCAACAAGAAAAATCCATCAATACCTTTATATACTAGTAACTTGAATTTCCACGCAATGCTTCTACGGTTGCCATAGATTAGTACTTAATAAGTTGAAAGCAGGTGTTAAATCCTAATGTCATTAAAAATTCTCACTTTTCATCTTGTAAGGTGTTGGTGGATTTTTCGTGTACATACAGTGTATTGGTGATACCGATTATGTTTTAACAGGCAATGCGATTTAATTTTTTTCTGGCACGATATATTATTTTAATTATAAAATACCATTGGGAGAGAGAGTCTTCATTAGGCCGCAAAGCCCTTGGTTAAGAAAGGAAAAAAAATACAGTATTAGTTCGTTTATTATACTTTGTTCTTTTGTGGGACGTGGCTCAACTGTGTAGGTGTCCTTTTTTATGTGTTGATCGCATATTATACACGATCATAACATTCTAGTCCCATCATGAAACCTTATTGACTAAATCAGTTTATCCATCATGAGAAGTTTGGTAATGCGAGGGAGTAGATGGGAATGGGAAAATCCCGTTGGAAGCTCCGAGCCAAATTAATTTCCTTTACTATTTCATTGGGTATTTTTTCCTCTCTTTCATCAAACGTGTATGCACTCATGTCTCAATAATTTCGCACTTTGTCCGTTTATTTTTTGCATCAGTAACTATTGCAATATGTTGTTTACCTGTGCTTTTTCGGTGCTTATCGAGTAATGCTTAATGCACTTTATTTTATCCACTAATGGGTGTTCAGAAAGTGTGGAATCCGTTGGGAATATAAATATTTACATCTTTTGCACCAAGATTTTCTATTACTAAGCAGCGGATAACTATAATTGAAAACTGTCTGAACACCTGTTCATTGGATTGGTCCTTGTGAATCAATTACCTGAACTATTCTCGATTCAATATGTCCAATTTTTGTAAATGGTGCTTCAATGAATTTTTATCAACGCCAGGGATTTAAATTTGTGTTGCAAATCCTCCAATGTGAAATTATACATCTGCATGGTACTTGCATGTAAGCACTTGTTTTCGCTTTGTTTCTAAATTATTTTAATTTCGACAAAATGACGAAATACTTTCTTTTAAGTTGATGAGGTACAATAAGCTTTAAAAATTTGATGAAATTGCTGTCTTGGTTCCCTGGCCAAAATTTTCTGTTTCAGTGTTTTAGAAAAAACATCTGTGATATCAATGTTACTAATTTAAAAGTTGTTGGTCGTAGTTTGCTTGTGTCAGTCATTTTTGTGTTGTTTAGTGGAATTTACAATGCTAGGTGTTCCACAATTTGGGGACTTTTATATACAGCAAAGTAGACTCTGACTTTAATGAATTTTGCATATATCTACCTCCCATAATTAACATTACACACTTTGTAGGTAAAATTATATAAATCCATGTACTTAATTTACAATAACCCTTTTCCAAACCAGTAGTGCAATGTTCAATTCAGGGACGATTCGCAGGATTTTTTAAAAGTGCATTAAGCAGAAAATAAGCCTTAAAAAGCTAAGAAAATCGAGTTGTGGAATAGCACTCGTATTAAGATGAATTGGTTCTATTAATTGAACGAACCCTGATAAGTATAAAAATTTTGACTTTATGTCTGATGTGCAATCAACACCATCCACAATTGCCTGCTTTGAACTTGTGTTTTTCGTGTGTGTTTTTTTTTCCTTTTTTGTTCAGATTTCAAAACTGGGGATGTTAAAAAAGACTCGCAGCTTCAAGTCAGTTTCAATAGCGATGGTGTCTTTGTGAATTGTGTTTTTTTTCCGTTTTTCTGTCACGAACCCCCTTAAATTTAAGCCTACGCATTGTACTTCTTGTACCCGTCTGTCTTCATTGAAACGCTCTTTTGTAATCTGTTAAAAAGACGTATGTTTATGTATAAGACAGTTGGTACGATCATTATTTGTAACGTTTAGTATATGGTACTTAACAAGGTTTACCTGCCAATAAATTATGCCTGATTCACAAAAACCTTTTTTATATATTCACTTCTAATCACTCAGATTTTGCTTTGGTTTTAGATGGCCCAATTTCTCTCAGTATAGATATCATTCGGATTCGATGTCGTCGACGTCTGAGAACTAAGGTGATGTTATTATTTATCTTTATCCTGACAAAAACGACTAATATTATAAGTTTAGGGAATATATAGGTTAAATGTTCTGTTAAGCAAAGGAGGACCATATTTAGATAAATTTAATTATTTATTTAACTGTTCAGTGTAGGTTTCTCTTTAGTATTATAAACATACTTTAGGTTTATTGAACTATTTAATTAGTTTCAACGTTGTCCCAGCTGTTATTTTACCCATTTCTTGAAAATCTCCGTACAAAATTTGAGCTTTATGCATTGGATTTTGTAATTTTAAATTTGCTAAACAGCAGGAGTTGATTAACTTAACATTGCATCATTATTGAACGTCATTTAACATCATAATATTTAAAAATATTCATAATCCCGCTGAGAATGACAGGTCAATGATCTGCGACTTGTTAAGTTCCCCACGTAGTTCTCAATGAATGGCTTTATGGTCGAAGTAGAGGAGGGAATGGGGTATTTTCACCCTGTCAGTATGAGAAAAGTTTTATTTATATATATTATTAACAGGGTATATAGTAAATGTC
>JAQGBW010000058.1:0-73441 GCA_034698625.1 Julus scanicus | reverse complement strand
TATATATATATATATATATATATATATATATATATATATATATATACACCGCATATTGCAAACCTGTCGTCAGTCAATAATTAGGCATCCATTGGCTTTCCAAGACACAATGGTTGGCACGTTACCAAATGCATTTCATTATTCGGGAATTCAAGACGTGTAGGATTGTCTGGATGAAATTGAAAATGAAGATGGATCAGAAAAGGGAAAATAAGAGAATAAGAGGAAGGCACAAAGAGTGAGGTGTAAAATAATAGTTTTCATCCCCCTCATCCAAGCACGGCTTAAGCGCGGTTTGCTTGTTTGAAAACCCCCCCATCCTATTGTTTTCCTTGCAGGACTGCCATTGGGAAAGTGGAAATTATACAGAAAATAGGACTGCCAATATGCACATTCCTGCGTGGGAATATGTGTAGCGGTGACATTTTCATAGAAGGCACAATCAAGATGCCAGACAAGCCAAAAATAGATGCGTTGGCGCTGGATTTAATAAAAGTAATTAAACGAGGTGGGAACCGTTAGATTTAGGGCTGATTTAGGTACACGCAGCCCTAGATGCAAAAAGAGGTCAGAAATTCGTTCCCATATGCTCAAGAAATATAGCTAGTTGAGGCCATTTCTTACTTAACTCTTTTCGTTTTTAATTAAAGTTTCAGTTTGATGAAAACTAAAGCAGATTATCTTGCATGTACTTTTTTCATTCGAGGCCACCCAAGACCAAGTTTTAGCAAAACTTAATTATCCAATGCATAAGAACCATACGAGGTCAAATGTAATGCAATACATGTATAAGAACTGTAATAAATAATCCCTGAGGGCACTAGTTTACGTATAACATGTTATGAAAATTTACGTAATGAAAACAATAGAGCTTATAACCATGGAAAAAATAGAAATAAGGACGGAAAACATCGGAAATTTCAAGTAATAATTAAAAGATTTTATATAATGAGATTCGATGTTTTCTATACTGTATGTCACAACCAGTTTTTTTTCATAATGTTTACATGTGTTCATATTATGAAAAAACTTCGCACAGAATAGACAAGCAAGCTATACTCTTTAAATTATAAATACTTTAGTGTAGGTTTAAATACCGCCTAACGTGCATTGCATAAATAATGTGCCAAGTATATATATATATTTGCTCCAAGAAGCAAATAACAAACTAATCTACCAACTAACTGTAAAGTATTTGTTAATCGCATTAAAGTGCAATTCAAACAATTTCTCACGAGATAATGTTGTAGATATCGTGTATATTTCCATCTATAATTTTTTGAAAAAAGTTACCTCCGCACTAGCAAGCAATTAATCCGAAAACGAGTTTTGGAGAAAAAAAAATTCATGAGTTGTCTCTTGCCAATCCCCAAAGTCATGGGCAAATGCTGATGAACTTGTCGTGTGAAATTGTGGTTAATTTTCAGAAGGAAAAAAACCCTCTTTTTTAAACTATGTTGTTCTGGTGTTGCCTGGGTTGCTCTCAGGAATTTCACTTTTCGTACGTTTTTATGACTCGCCATTAGTATTCACACTGTTGAGCCCAGTCACTTGTACCATTATTATTATTATTACTACCTGTATTATAATACTAAAAATACAGAAACAAGCTAAAAACGCATTTCTCGATGGCAAAAAAGGTTCATCAGAATAATTTCACTCCCGTTCTATACGGAAATTCTGTTTTCTAATAGCGTCCGAGACATGTTTTTACCTTCAGGAAGTCGACAAAAAAGAATATTAAACTGGGATTATATTTGCTACAAACAAGATTACAGGTCGTGTATACATTTTTAACTTGATACCTCAACGCTGTACTTCCGTTAAGTAGCATTGGCATTGACGTGTTTAGGAACTATTTTACAATATATTGGATAACAATATATTTTTTTTCTACAAAAAAATGCTTTTAAGAGACCATTGTTTATAGATTTATATATTGGAAAAGTATATTCTAAATCCACAGAAAATTCAGAAAAAAAAAACATTTTACCAAATAGTTTATCGTACATGTCACTATAGTGTATCTAGTGCAATGAGTGATCACATGTTTACTTTCTATACCATTGATGTCAAGCCCAATTTTTTTAGGCAACAGTATTAGATGTGATTTCTAAATTGTCACATCATCACACCACATAGTGTCCAATGTTTGTTCAAGTTATGCGCTATTGTGTCGATTTTAAGATCTCTGCTATTAAGTGTCGGTCAACAGATTTCAGTGTCCTCACATTTTGTGATAAAGAATGCCATCGTCAAGGACTATAAAGCAAATAGATGTTCCTAAACAGAGGACATTTGCAGCCAATAATCCAGTGCTTACAACTGTACTGAACAGCAGCTGGAGCTTGGCCAAATGGCTTGACAGATAAACAACACAAATGTGCCATCATGGGTTTAATAATTAAATGCATGATGCAGCATTGAAAAAACTTATCTTTTTGTTTTGATTAACGAGTCGATCCTTATTTTGATAATTCCGAGTAGGTACTTTACATGGTGGTCGCGAAGTTTCCGTTCAAAGTTTCTTCATGTATGTATAAAGCTAGACAAATGTATACATTTTGCCATTTTTTTAAAATACAATTATATTTCAATTTCACATGGGTAATATGCGAATGCAACGCCACCTAGCGTCTCAAGGGGAATTTGGCTAGCCACCAAATCCCCCCCTTAATAGACGGTATAATTCGTGTAATCAACCCTATTTTCACAGTTTTGAAAAAAAGCCAGCCATGTTATACCATTCGTTATAATTTAATATTCCTTTCTGCCTTTGATAAAAAGCACTCGCAGCGTTATTTATTAAGGCGGTCATCATTAAATATTTTTTTTCAACTTCTTCCACATTCTGGTTTGGTTAAAGTTTTCCGTTCAAGAAACGTCTCGGCATTTTCGAGAGGCAAAACGAGACGAAATGCCCCTCGCTGTTTGGGAAATGTTTTCAGCAGAGGCTGAAAAATTGACCCTCCCTATTTCGGCCAACAAAGGAAAAATGAAGGAAAAATAGCACGTAGATAGAGGGGGTTTAAAGGTAAGGTAGGCAGGCAAGGAGGGGGGGAATCCGGCAACATTGGTGGTAAAACTCGTCAGGTGAAAACCTTCAGCCTTCGCATACCTGCTTAAATGCAAACCTTAAAAAGTGAATGAGAAAAAGGTAAAAGAATAGAGATTGCCTAGGGCCAAAACAACAACGAAACAAGATGGAGGAAAAGGCGAAGGGAGCCATCGAGGGTTGATTGAACCAACCATATTAGCACATTCATTAGATGTCTGTTAAGAAGACATGGCAAGAAATGGGCTGAATCAATAATTACACCACTAACCCAATCGCCAAGATATCGATGCAGGTGTTCATCAAGGGAAAAAAAGATAGTTTTTGGCCAAAAAATCAAATATCTTTGGATATTAAGGATGCGAGACCAGTTTGGAAGCTGTTAAGGGGTTCATTGCTTTCAAATTGCCCTGATTTTGGGTAGATTTCATTTGAAAAAGGATTAAAAATGAATTACGAAATTTTATTAGTAGCAGTGGTCGAGAATAGCTAAGTAAGTGTATGCAAATGTTGAAATTTGTACAGAAGAACCAAGAATAGCCTTAAGAGCCAGTCAGTCGCTAGCACTTTATTAATTAACCGTAAATTAATCCCCCGAATATTGATTACAACATTTGCATTTTGATAGGAAAATGCTAAAATCCTTAGAATATAGCCTCCTGATGCTAAAATAGCAGTTTAGTAGCCTAACCCACACAGACCAAAGGTTTTGCAAACCTATAACTAACATAAGAAATGAAGGATTTTTTCCAGTTTTTCATGGATTTGAGTCATTTGACCAAGTTAAAACTTTAAATGCAAGGATTATTTGAAGTTAATCATCATGCAATGAACATTTAACTGGTCTTTAACATATTTTATTATGCTAATTTAACAGTCCAGT
Organism: Julus scanicus; assembly: GCA_034698625.1. Lineage (NCBI taxonomy): Eukaryota > Metazoa > Arthropoda > Diplopoda > Julida > Julidae > Julus > Julus scanicus. The sequence goes on along the minus strand of JAQGBW010000058.1, from coordinate 69,503 downwards.
TCGGAATAATAATTATGCATACTTTACCAATATCAGCACTCGTCGAAAGTTTTTCCAGCTATCATTTTCAAATACAGCATGGCAGAAATGTCAAAAATGTCTGGATCCTTTTGAAAAGTGCAAATTTGGAGAAGTCTGGAATCTGAAAATTGGAAAACAAGAGTGTAAAAAACTGTAATATGCAAACCAATAATAAGCAATTCGCTTGCACTGCTACACTTATTCACTCAAGGCAAACTGACAATACATGGCCATGGTTATAACATTAATGTCCAGCATAATAATAATTGCACCTTTTGATTGAAAACTCTTGGACGTAGGGGGCAAAAAAAAAAGAAAATTACAAGGCGTTGTGATGCGTGTATTATTTTTTGAGAAAGTCCTCTTGACAGGAGACACGTTTTTCCCCTCTCATCTTTTATTTCCCGCCCTGAGATGAAATTAATTAACAGTTAATTAACGGCGAGGTTAGATTGCCATTGCATGGTTACTCTGTGGAAAATAAAAATTGTTCGCTGCATGCTTCTATAAGGGGAGAATAAAAAACCTAAATGAGTTGTGGTTCCTAGATTTGGTTTTGCTTTTTGAATCACTTATAAGACATCCTCGTTCGTTCAGTCTGCTATTTATTATATACACGCATTAATAAGAAAATTAATTAATGCACTTGTCAGGTTTCGGGCCAACGTCAGCTAAACAACTGCCATCACGTAATGCAAAATAACCCGGCCTTTAATTTCGACTTAATTTAGCTCCGATTAAAAAAAAAAATGGCCCTCAGTCCCCGCACTCAGCCAGAAATCCTCTCGGTATTTTATGGGCTAATCTAACTATGAAATCGTTTCTCTCGCTAGATTTATTTTCGAATAAATCATCGACGAATTTTTTGTAGGCAAGGGAACGAATGATTAATTAAAAACATTTGATTTAAGGCTACGAGACCAAACAATTTTTTTTCCCTCTACCAGATAGCGCTAGTAAGCATGTTGTTCGATTAAGATTTTTTCTGAGGTTATCGATGATTAACTGCCTTCAATTCAACTCAGTGCCCTTTAATGTTAGTTTTGAAATGTCACGTGGCTTGCGGAAAAATCCATGCATCCACTTACTTAATAATTGATTATATAATTTAAACTGTAGATTGGTGCGTAATTGCATTCTAAAACTGAATACCTTCTAAAACACAATATTATCTAAATTTACACGCACACATCTTGTATTTCATCTCGGTTTTTATTAATTTTCACTCAAAAAATAAGATAACATTGTCTAAAAACAGGTCATTTATCTATGAAGGAAATTCAAGAAATGAAAGCAAAATTTTAAATTAATTTTAACCCTATCCCATGAACCAAAATTTAATTTTTTGTTCGATTTACTCTGTAGATAATAATTCTTTTCTCCATTCTCCATCGTATTATCCCCAAATGTAGATTAAATAGAAATGCATTTCCGCCAAATAGTAGATTAATCTGCCCACGATGGAAACTGATAAAGACAATGATAGTGCACTGCAAAAGAGCTGTCTATATCCATCTTTACACAACTGCTTATTTAGATGGAAAATTCGACTTAATTAGCATCATCAACTATTTGTTTACATGCAATACACCGCACAGGGCCTACATTAGCGCATCGGGTTACTAAGTAAACTGCCATTCACATGACAGTGACAACACGCCAAGCCCAAGCAATTATGGTTAACCAACAATTATGTTTACTAATGCTTTTACCTGCAGATTAGCATAATGCATGCCTGCGGTAAATAACCCAATTCCATATTACAATAACTTAAGACTTGAAATGAATTATTAAATACGTTGTTGTACGTGGGCACTCAAGCTTAGTGTAATTTAAAATTCACATGCATTATTAATTGAAATCAATGCGGTTTTAAACATTGTAAGCTTAATGTTTTCAATTAGTTGGTTTCAATTAGTACCTGAACTCTTTAAAATATGAAACGGTTGCAGAAACACGTTATAGAAAATCTGACTTGCAAGCCGCAGACTGGCACTTTCAATGAGCTCCACTTAGATGTAGCAGCCATTGCACTTCCAGCTTCGTTAATTTAACAGCCTGTAAGCCCAACATTCGTTTTTAACTACTGCATTCTAATTAATGAATTGACTACAATAACAATTACGACTTTACTAGCTAACGTGCACTTAAACGTCCAGAACATCAACGCGTTCAATGGCGTTGGATTAGACAATAGAAATAGGGAACGGCTCATTTAATATGCCGAATGGAAACTATTTCAAGTACGAGTAATTAAGCACCTTTTTAAGTAGGCCTGTATATCATTACGTTGGAAAATTTCTCTCGAATTGGGTCTCGGGGGAGGGCATTGCACCAAACACCACCGACTTGCTAGTTGCCACAACACCTCGTTATGGGTGCAACAAAAGAATAGGAGGCAAAAAATAGTTTGGCAGCCAACAAAAAATGGCCAGGGTGAACCAGTTTCAATTGTGTTCGTTGGGACGGTTTTTAAGCAGGGTTATAACCTGGTGGGGGAACGCACAGATGAGCAATTTTTAATATTTGAATTGTGGTGGGAGGGGAGGGGGAGACAGGACCTATTTTCGACATACAAACTTTTGCCTCGTTTTTTAAATTAACTTTTTACTGCCATGTGGGTAATTCCGCCTTATTAAAACACAATAAAAGTAATGTCACGTATTTATCAGGGACAGCTTCTGTTACTTTACAACCCCTCAAGAGTTTCGCTTGAAACCGGGTGCAATTGCTGGCAATTACAGATAAACGGAACTTCGGTAATCCGTACATGCTGTGAAATCTCGGATTTTGTGTGGGTTCGAACAACACTTTCACAGTAATTGTGTCCCAGATAACCGAGAAATTACAATACCAAGGGCTGTGTGTGAAGTGTTTCAAAAAATAAAAGTAAATTTCGTAACACTGACATTGAGGCGAGTCACTGAATTCTACTTCGCCGACAGCCTATTACAAACGATTTAGGTCCTATGTTAGGCAAACAAATTATCATCTACTCATTGAGAGTCGGGGAAATAGGGTGTCGGCAAAGTAGGCCGAAATTGTTGAGAATACAATGACTGTTCTTGGACATGTTGTTAGAAGTAGCTTTATATTTCGATTCTCATATAATTAGAAACGCAGTTGTATATTCTGAAAGAAAAGAAAAAAAAAATAACCACGCCATATAAAAATTGTGTGAACAAATTGGAGTAATTGGAACACTCCTGGCCCCACCATTGTTTCCACAGAGCAGCCTATAAGGTGTCAAGATCCTGACACCCTTTATCCAACACATTCACTCAACGAGGGTAGGGAAGATTGTCCGGATTAACGAGGTTTTAAAATTGTTATTTAAAAATATTTGTTAGATAATTAATCGCCAATTACGAAAGTCTCCTTCCGCGAGACGTATAGGGGGAATCAAAGAAATAATATATAGTGACAAAGGGCTGCATCCTGTTCTAATGTTGCAAACCTATAATTAGGACCAGTTGGGTTCAAACTGCCAAATAGAAAATTTTATTATGACTTAATAACACGTCGGAATAGGGAAAAGTCGCATTTATCATTTCCATTTTTTTTATTATATTGGAATTAGACTTGCCCATGAATATATACCCTTTTTGTATGCGGGGTATTTTTTCCCGATAGGGAAGGGCGTTGATCCAAAAGTCGTAAAATAATCCAGTTCCGAGCTGTGGATGAGACTGTCAATGAGGCGCGATTATCTCTATTATTACGATGATTATCTACGCCATTGCCCCGTAGTCAGGTGAGAATCGCCAATTCCAGTTTGTTTAAGGCCATGGACTGGATGCATTAATTCCCAACAAATAAATATATACAGGGATAATGGTCTGCGAAACTAATAAACGTAGAGCCGTTTGCCAATATGGCCACTCCGGTATTGCTATTGACGATTGCTAATATATCGATTGACGAATTTCGTGTCAAAGTCCCGATGTCGGTGTGCGGTAATGGCCGACAACGGCGACTTTAATGATAGGGCGTCGAAGCCGGGGTTTCGTGACGGCGACTGACCATTGCCCATTATTGATATTCGTGCACCTGCGAGGGGAGCGTATCAGCGCCTCGTTAAATATTTGAAGAGCGATTAGAAAACAGCGAAGCGCCGCCACTTGCGACAGAGGGCGCTGGGAAGATAGTGGATTAATTGGGCGACCATATTAGATGATCGTATAGTCCTCTAGAGGAGCTATAGGAAGTCTCCCAGATACATAGTAGTACATGACGTCTCCCAGCGAAAGAGAACATTCCTCCAGTGCAAGAGCACAGTTTTCCAGAGATGGAAGACAGTCGCCCAGAGATGGAAGACAGTCGCCCAGAGATGGAAGACAGTCGCCCAGAGATGAAAGACAGTCTCCCAGAGATTAAAGACAGTCTCCCAGAGATGAAAGACAGTCTCCCAGAGATGGAAGACAGTCTCCCAGAGATGGAAGACAGTCTCCCAGAGATGGAAGACAGTCTCCCAGGGAAGAAGACAGTCTCCCAGGGAAGAAGACAGTCTCCCAGGGAAGAAGACAGTCTTCCAGAAACAGCACATGAAGTCTCCCAGCGAAAGATTACATTCCTCCAGTGCAAGAGCACAATCCAATTCCAGAGAAAGAGTACAGTCTTCCAGAGACAGATAGCAGTCTTCCAGAGACAGATAGCAGTCTTCCAGAGACAGATCTTCTGGAAATAGAGCAGTTTTCATGATAACGAACGTAGTCTTCCAGAAACAGCACAGCCGCCCACAGAATGTTGACAAAAAAAAAAAAAACCGGTACTTTTTCGCAAAATGCCTGAAAATCATCGATAAGCAGCGGTTTCTGGCATCCCAACCATCCGTTAAAGCACCCTATCTTCCATGTTAGAATTTTAATCAAAGTTAGTCATGCTCCTGTTCATTTCTCCCTGGTGGCGAATGCGCCTTTATTAGTATTACATTGCCAACATGGCCATGAAGTTACACTCCTTTCTTCCGTGCAAACTTTGAAAAAAGCGTTGCTGCAAGCTAAGATTAGAACACGATGAAGTGGTCATGTTCGGTACATTCTGGTACGTCACCAGATGATCAAGGAGGTGTTGGAGAAACGGAATTAGAGAAATTCAATGCGTCACTTAATGTTTCCCGGAATGAAACTTTGAATTTGTGACTGAACTCAACCTTATGAATGTCACCGGTGACTGCTCGGAGAACGGTAATTCCTACGCAAGGTGGTGACATCATTTATTGTCTCGCAATTTCTGTTAGTCACCTTTCTGCGATTATACAGAACACAATTTTCTCGCAGTTTGCAGTTAGTTTCTACCCCTGAGACGCACCCTGTATACCTCTGCAGCCGTTTCCAACCCACTGAAATAGCTTTTCCTGCCCTGTCCACACAGTTTGAGGGGGGTAGATCCTAGATTAGACAAAATTAAATTCATTTCGCAAAATGGCTCCCCAGTCGCAGAAAAAAACCATGTCAAAAAGCGTAATTCAGGTGGCCTCCAGCCGACTTTTCGCACGAATTTTATGTACGTGTACCTGTTAAGGAGTAGGTCACATTTACCTCAAGTACATTCTTCTCGCTGTGCTCTAACCCCCTTCCTAAACTTAACTAACCTCGTGAACCGAACGTTGTATTCTGGTCCCTTGTAGAGATACTTATACAAACCCGATTTGAAATAGTTTTGTTTGTTTCAGGACACTCCAGATAGATGTTTCACATGTGCAATCATGTGCACCACATTCAATCAAACAAAAATTCAAATCAGGTATTCAACCATCAAATTTAACGGTCCGATAAAACGGAATAGTTTACATCCGGTTGCTTCAAACAATTGAAATGTGGCTGATTGACGATTAAAATTAATAATCCGATAAATGTCGATGGCTATTTAGGATTAGTTGCTCCAACATCCGTTTAATGGATTATATATGGAATAGAACAAGAAATTAGCGTATAATTTGTAGTTCTGCGTAGTTTGGAGCATTATATTCAATTGTAATTTTACTATCGGATTTCAAAAGTTAGGTTATGATAAATATATAGTTTACTCAGTACTGATGTTCTTATAGTTTTTCCGACTGTTTGAAAACTTTTCTCATTGTCAAAACAACTATAGTTTTGTTTCCTCAAACCAACCTTTTTATATGGTCAATTCTAGTTACATATATTTTCAATGCGAAAACAGAATTCTATGAAAGTCGTGTACATTTCACGATTTCAGCGTCCCCTAGTGACGTGAGGCCCACGTTACATTTGACGCATACGGTGCGGCCATGTTGGAAATAGTTCTAAAGTATGGCACGCCACCAACGGTTGCTGAACCCCAGCTACACCAGAAAACTTCGTCAATGGTTCCTAGGAGTTGCCACGGACGGCTAGAACACTAATTGGTTTCAATTTGGCAAGACTTATTTTCTCAGTTTCTCACGTGTTCGGACAAGCCAAGGCCGTTTCCAGAGCGCAGTTACGCAGATATACGGGCCACATGGCCTCGATTAACAGAATTAGAGAAAAAAAAAATGAAAACAACCGTTACAATTTATTAACATACCTGAGCGCGTATTAAACGAAACTCCATTTGAATTGAATTGGCTAGGCCTTGAGTACCCCAAATTGACCTCTCCCGTGAGCGACAGTTTATTTGTTTCTTGATAACATTTTACGGCCATTTCTCACACGAATGCGGTCGTTTTTTTACCCCCCTTATCTGCTCGCGATTCAGTCCACTTTTAATTGTTTTACGGTTTGATTAACGCGTCACGCGTGTCCGAAAACGTGTTAAGTCGGACAGGCCGAACCCACACTGACCGCGTTGTGTCAGTTGGACGTCCGTCGGAGCAAACATGGGGTTTTAATTGATAGTGGACCTTGGTACCCTCGGTATCAGTGTCACATTGTCACGTTCGAATGGTGAATGTGGTTTTGGTGCAACGGAACGTATTGTTTGTGTATACTTTTATACATACGAACATAACTCGTTGAATTAGGAAATGGTTTGGCGGCTTTTCTTTTTAACAAGGCAGAACGAGGGCAAGCAAGCCAACAGCCCAATTTTCGCTAATTTAATTTGTGTATTTTTAGGTTCCCAAATAAACCCTAAGTTGAAAGACCTCGGGTTTGGGAGAACAGTTTGGGGAGGAACGGGGTCTTGACCTATACATAGCTTGAAATTCTCGCTATTGGACCTTATGTGCAGATGTCTTCATTTGGTGACCCTGCTCTGTATAGGAATATCACCATATTCGCATGTTTATGGTGGGAAAATGTATATTTTTCAAAATGGCGCCAAAGATCACTAACACTAATTATAATAAACTGCTACCTCACAAAAAAGTCAAGAGGATGTGACATGACACGGCCTTAAATGCTGTTAACGTGGGATTAGTTTTATGAAGAGTTACTGTAAGCCGATTCACAGCCGTTAGCCGTTTCATCGCCTCCATTGAACTTGCCACCTAACACGCCTTAAGGCTATAGAGGGGTCCACAAATTAAGTTTGAAATATACTTGTTGTCCAGCATATTTACTGGGTACTGGTAACTACTTTTTTAAATTCCTGAAGGACAAGTATGACGCCTTGCATATGTAATTTTCAAGATGTAGGGCAGTCATAATATGCAAATAACAAGTTCTATTGATTATTGTATTTAATTGGCAATTATAAACGAAAACGCCCTACTAAATCCTGCGGCAGGATGACTTAAATCAGCTGTCACAAGAACCCAAGTTGGCTGCAATCGTCATTAATTAAGCTCGGTTAAGGTTTAATGGGCTGTTTGATGGTGGTTGGGACCCAGACTCCCAGTCAATGATGCAAATTTTATCGATAGATCAGGATCAAGTCGGTAAAGTTGGCATCATTGACCGAATTCCAGCCCCATCAAACAGCCTATTAAAACTTCAGCGATATTATGAAAGCAACACCGTATACAGAAACTATGGCCGAGCAGCAAAATGGCGCCAGTGATAAAGGCCTCATCGATGACCCACGTGACGCCCCATTCGCTAATTCCGGAAATCAAACGGCGCCATTTCCGTTACGGACCGATAAGCGAACTCGTGTATGGTCCACTCTCCATCAACCCTTTCCGCCTTATCTAAATTGGACCTTTTTTGTCGCCATCAAAATATGGAACGGTCAGTGCTAAAAAGAAGAATATCGATTGTGGCATCAAAAAAAAAAAAAACCTGGTCAAGATGGATTATTTTAAGATGTTTGCTCGACTGATAGTGGGGACCTTTCCCCTTGCCATCACTCATTTTTCATAATCAAATATTTGCGATTTTTAGAGAATTGACAGGTGATGGCTAGTCAAAAGCTGCACGATAAGGACCCCTCTCTACGAAAACAGAGTTGAGTCAAAAAGCCACGACCATTATATTATCTTTCCAACACTGGATTAGCATAACGAAAATTAAGTTGATTGAAAAAGGGGGGGAATTTCTAAGTTTCGAGGGGGGAATAAAAACAAAAACACGTTCTAATCCGCCATCAGCTGTCCAGCCCGTTGGAGACTTCAATCTGCAATTTGGATCGATCATTAATTTAATCTATAATTTGATCACTGGACCTGTCAAAACTAACTGGTCATCAAAGCCAGCTCGATATTTATATGGCAAACAATGTTGCCAGATATCGGAAGAGTGACGTCACCGGGAATAATATATTATCTATCGTCTGAATGCGGGGAAACCTAATTAACCGAAGCGCGGTTGAATCAACAATTGACAGGTTGGATTTAATGAGAAAACAAACGACATAAGTCAACTCTGGCCTGATAAACACTGCATGGTTATTGGAGATTTCCACGCCATCACTTGGTGGCTGACCAACATAAAACGATACTCAATACAGGCGATTTAATCGCGTAGTAAGCCATTTCGTGACAGCGGCTTAAAAGTGACTCTTGGTACATTTCAGTTCAAAAGTTAGCCAAGTGATGAAACGCCCTTGTAATTATGGCAATCCACATCCTCAGAGTTCCTGGATACCTGAAGAGTCCAGATATGAATAGTTGAAGATATGTCCTAAAGCTTAATTATTTAGCCTTTTAATACTAAACTAGTCTACCTTTAGCAATTTCGTGTGAAGTTACGAGTTTTACCACGAATGTTGGCGACGTCTTAAAACACCCAGGTCAAGCATCCGGATTGACCTTTAAAACCATGATTCTCAAGATTCAACAAATACTATATATACATACGAGGTCCCGATTTTCAGTGTGACCCGTCGTTTGTTTTCATAACCGTGCCAGATTCCAGGTCAACATTTCATTCGAATGCGAATTGTACATTTTAGACATGGGAAGAAATAGGTGGGAGGATGAAAATGCTTGAACTTAAGGAACAACGAGATCCAATTAACCCCAACGACGCAACAGTTGAAATGTGCCCGCATTTTTTTTTAGAGATGTCAAGACGTCCAATATGGCGGCTACAACTGGTCGTTTACCCCGAGCGTGGAATCCATCTATCTCCCTTCCATTATCTTCTGCCCCCCAACAACCCTTATCAACACAGTGAATTTTCCTCGCCGCTATTCTGTTGTCCATCTCACCTTTTTTTCACCATTTTTTTCTCTTTCTGGGATGGAAAAACGCAATTGAATCTCCATTTTGATCAGGGGCATGTATAGAGATTCGCACTCGAGAATGGCGATTAATTACGCTCGATTAGACAGATCGTGTTTCCAGGACTTGAGAAAAAAAATTGGACGATGGTTTTTGTAATATAGCTGCTTTAATTAGTCGATAAAAACAATTGAGGCAAATTGGAGAAAATATGACTGAAGGTGGTGGAAGTATGCTGGAGTGGGCGATGGAGCTGGTCCGCCATCTTGGGACACCAAACGTCAGACAGTACATTGTTTATACTGGTCTAAGCTTTTTTTTTTTTGCAGAAATTCTAAAATGTAAACACTTGTATGTACACATATCTTTAAAAGAAAGATGGATAAATTGTGTAAATATACTAATTAATAATCAATAACGTAAAAATAAGAAACTAAATATGTTATCATGTTCATATTTTTTTTTTCGATGCAAGACTACATCTTTGCTTTCGGTATTAGGGGGCAAGTTCAGTATTGGCGGGTAGCGGAAGTGAAACGGCTAACGGCTGTGAATCGACGTAACGGCTTATTGTGCGAATTTTTCATAAAATTCAATCTCTTCAACTAACCTCCGCTCTAAACTACGACGGATAAACGGGGTTCTATTATTCATCAAATATTTGCATGCACGTCTATCTGTCATGGTGCATTTTAAAATATTATTTCAATGAAATAAGTGCTATCTATGCACTTAAATTACTGTAAATGAATTAGCAATTAGAATAATGCATTCCACATAACGTTTGTTGTGAAAGGAATTATTCCTTTTATGGGAAACTTTTTTTTTTCACAAAAAGGATTAGCATTCGAAGTTTTTCAAACTGGCGTATGTTGTGTTGCGTTATCAACTCACGTCACTATAGTTTGGTGTGAACAACCACGCTCAGCCATTTTGAGTGAGCCAGTGGCTTATCAAACGCTTCTTCTGTGTATTTGCAGAAAAGCGTTTTCGCCGGTTTAGCATGACAAAAGGAGTTTTATATTCTAATGGCGTGTTTAAACCCACAGAAACTTTATCCAGGCTCCACATAGATGGTGTCCGATCAAATCGCGCCTATATACGCGAGAGGGGATTTAAATGGCGCTGTTTCATCTTCTTTTTGTGTGTGTTATTTTTGCGACGGGCACAACACAGACGCACTACAATGTAATCCACTTTCGCTTAAATATCAGGTAATTACGCGACAAAGGTCCTGGAGGATTCTCGAATAACAAAACCGGAGGGTTTTTCGGTTTCCGATTCGAGGGCTTCCAGCTGGACCTTAATCCGCCTCTTTCACACACCCTGTATAGAACACCACAACAGCCGCTGAATAGCCCTCGAAGCCAAAGCACTTCAAAAGAAATATTGATAACAATCTTAAAAACGAATTTTTTCTCTTCCAAAAAGCATATTTTTACCCCCACAAAGCCACCCCTAATAATAAAGCTGTGATTGAATTTCGTATATGAAAAAAAAGATAAAAAGCTGTCCATTTCTGGACAGATTGGCCACGTGGCTGGCTCCATCCAATATGGCATCCACCAATAACATCCTTCAATGTCTGCAAAATATCTAAAAGACTATAGGGAATCAAAATGTCATGTCTGTCCCATTATTTTGAATTCCATTTCTCCATTGTTTTCTTGTTTCCTGTCATCCACTTTTCATATAAAAGTTCACTTCATGTGTTCTTTGATAGGGAAACATTACTGGTAATAAAATTAACCAAAACACGTCTGGTTCTATATATGCATTGTGATTCAAAATTCATATTATTTGTTGATGCAAATGACTAATTTTTGAATCGCCCTGTAAACATTCCAGATTTTATTGCGTGTCCTTGCCCTTCGGGCGTTTTCGGCGTATATTTTTGTGGTGCAAAAACTTAAAGGCTGGGCGTATAATTATTCTACGTTTCGTGTGAGAATACTTTTAGCCGTCCACATTTCAAGTTAAGCAGGAAAAAATATTTCCCATAAGCTTAGGCTTATAGTTGCACAAAGTTGCATTTCGATAGCAAAAAAAAATCCATGTAAGTGAGACAAGACTTCTCATGAAATTCTTACATCTGGTCAGAAACTTGGAGGCTTAAGTTTTAATAATGGCTACCTTAAAAGGTTCCCCTTGTGTGAATTCTCGTAAATTAGGGGCAAAAAGAGCGTAATGACAATAAAGACAATAAAAACACTCCCATCTGTCACGGGAAAAATTTATCACAGGAGTTTTTGGGGTGGGGAACCGAAGATTTGGCCCATTAGGAATTGCCACGAGAAATGAACGAAGTAAAAAAACACCAACCAACCTCCGAAATTGTTTTACTGGATTCCGAAAACAGATAAGAGACAAAAAAGCCACCAGAAAGTAAAATCTGCAATAGCTGAACAATAGGTAAAAGTTGTCTTTGACGTTCCCAGGATGGTTAGTTGGGGACTCAAGAAGGCCAAGGTGTTAAAACCGTTTAAGGGTGTTTTAGTTGCATAAAATACTGCAGGCCATAGTTGCTACTGGATACTTTTCCCTTTTTATCAGGCCATTAGAGACAGACATAAGACCGTAATTACCCTCATCGGGGCGCCCATCATGAGAGCCGGCAGATGGCGCCCCTATTTGGCGACCGTCTCTAACGGCGCTTTTAAGTTGGAGTGGCAAATGGAACGCCACGGTTTTATTTGCTCTGGCGAGTGACAAATACCACCGGCTTTGAATCGCCCACAAAAGATGTGGAAATTTGGTATTAGGCAAAATAGAGATTAAGGATAACGTGCCATTATTGCCAAACTGCAGCTGGTACAATCGGTCGTAATAATATTGTAGTGCAGGACATCATGATTCAGTGGATTACAGGATCTTCCAATATGTAAGTCTATAAAATCGACCTCAAATTTAGTTGTAACAACCACAACTGTACAAAATTTGCATTGCCATTCAGTGTCCATATAACGCGTTATACATGTTCCAGAACACTATCTTATGAGTAATAAAAACATTAGGGCATATGGAAAAAATGTATTGGAATAGAAAATAATGCCAGGGTAGCAGGCAGTTTCAACTAAATTTACTCAACTAAAATGGCACAACTGAAGGATTTACAGCTATGAAATGTTCAACTAAACAGATTTTCAACTAGGTATATTAAACTAAACATCAATCAGGTGGTTTTTATTCTTCTGAGTTAGGTTAGTTAACATTTTTTAGTTGTAAATATTAATTTACAAAAATTTATGTGGAAATCATTATTTGAACCAAATTTAGGTACATTTTTTTTTAGTTGTAAAACTAGTGGAATTTTTTTTTGTTGAAGAAATTTAGTTGAAATTGCATGACTCCGGAATAGAAAATAATGCCAGTACGAACTTTTAAATAATACACAAGAAATTGTATGGAATAGTTCAACTTTGCCGACAGTCCATTTCGCCGCCAATTTTTCCCCATCTCGACGACAGACCATTCATTACGACACTTTAGGTCCTAGGTTAGGTTAGACAAAAAATGATAATAGAATTATCATTGAATTGCACTACTCGGCAAATTGGAAAAATGGCCAAATATTGTTCACCTTGTATCACATTGTAAGACTAATTCTAAGTAAAATATCAAGTATTTTCTCGTTCCTTCACATATAATATGAACAAAATCAGCAGCAACTGAAACAGTAATCCAATCAAGTTTTGGTTAATCATTGACTTTTGGTTGAAAGAAAAACTTTCTGTTATACTAGAAATGTGAACTTTAATTTGAGGCTAAAGTTTTGTAATTCACATAGTAGATGGTGGTATTAATTTCCTTTCGAGCTAATGAGTATAATTGAGCGTGTTCGAGTGCTTCAGAAACCTTTTGTCGCGCCATGGCGGCCCAAGTCATAAGTCTCGGACACGGAGAAAAGTCGTTTATCTGCGTCCGATCCAGTTTCATTGTCTCCTGTCATGCCAATATGTGGCCATCGATTTCGGTTTTGGATTAAGGGCTTATCCCCCGTTCGCTGCAACGCCCCATTATTGAACCACTTTGTTTACCACACTGTAAGTCTATCTTGGTCCCGCAAAAAGGATATTAAAAAAAAGTGCACAGAAATTCGACGTCAAAAGTGAAAACCGAGCTTTCATGGAAGGAAACAGATCAGGAAAAACAAAGGAATTTATCATGTGCCTCGCAAACCCTGCAGGCCAGATTTGTCGTACTCAGGCGTGCAAAAACACATACCAAAATGCCAATCGATTAAACTTCAAACCAAAGGAATTTTCTCCTATTCACGAGCTTGAAGTTAGTATGAAATTTTAATATCGGTCCACTTGCCTGTTAGCACCGAAATGAATGGAACATCAAAACAAGTCATATCAAATCCAGTTTGAAGTATTTTGCACAATTGTTTTTATGCAAGTTTTATATTATTTCAAGAACAACCATGTTTGTATATTTGTAGCTTGTTATATTGTGCAGCATAACTTTCTTTATCCTTTATGTAAATGCATATTAACCTGGTGGCGTATACAAGTTTTTAGCTTGACATTTCCAACATGGCCTCCCCTATTAAACAAAAAGCAAACTTGACACATACTGATCATATGGAAATCACTATGTGCAGTAATATTGGTCTCTCGTGGGATACATGATGCAACCATTTAGATTTTGCAATGTAAGCAGCTCATACGCCGCCAGAGGGAGCTATTAGAGCGTTTGATTGAAACCAGGGTTGTTCATGGGCACATTGGCGATCGATTTTAACCGTATAACAAGGTTAATTGGCGATTAGAACGTGTCTTGGAATAGCGGCAACTTTTAATTGAGAATAAGTAAATGTTCTTGTTCCAACGAATCCCTAAAACGATAGAGACTAAACCGTAGAATTTAGTGTCCCTCATTAGCAGAGTCCAGAAGCCCAATCATATAATTTACAGCCCAGTTTCTCGTTATCCCTATAGCACGGTTGGGCAATAAACTTAACTTTCGTCGGGTTTTTTCGTCTTTAACGTATTTATTTTCTTGTAAGTTTTTTTTTTTTCGGTCTTGTTTTCTCTCAAATCGCGTTCTAACGGAGGCTTATCTCACAATTGTAATTTTTTTTTTGTTCGAGACAACATATAATCGATGGCTTAAATGGACTGTAACTTAAAAAAAGACGATCTTGGAGTATATGTAGGAAAGCGTGAAAAGGTGAAGATTTCAGTATTATCGTATGTACAGAGAGAGTAAAATGGAGCCGTGGAGTGTTAGGCCCTTCCGCATCTATAAGTTATCATTCTTCGTGCTTATCATCTTCTCATATTTATGATTTTTTCGCCCCTAAGAGAGGTGTTTGTGCTCGCTTTTGACAGTGTGATTTTTTTATCCTCTGGTGGTCAATAAAACATTCTTGTCGTCTGTTTTTGCCAGACTGGTTTGCCAATAAATGCTTCCAGAAAGGAGCGGCGCTGAGAAGGGAGTTCCAGAGGCGCAATTTCCGGTTAAAAGATGGTCCCAAAAGTTCACTAAATTTTACAGAATTTCGCCAAATCATTCCCGCAGAGTCCCGCTATTTCGACGCCCAACATTCCTTGTCTGAATGAATAAAACGTTCGTGGATGGCTTTGGAAATGGCCCGTTGTTGTTGATAATGAGTTTGTAAATTCCATTTATTGAATAGTGTTCCTAAAATGTCAACCACAGTCAACGGTTGTGGAAACCATGCGGAAATACCTTTGTTATATTCCATGTATATCATACTATTATAGAGTAGATAAATGTACTAAAAATGTGCTTGAAAGGTTATTTTGGATACAATTCACACTTGGGAGTGTGAAATGTAGAAATTTGTTATATTCCATCTTATGTGACCTATTCATACATTGTATGATGCAATTCGACAAAGGTTCTATATGTATATGTGCTATAAAGAACTTAACAAGGTTCTGCCAGTGCAGCAGTCGATTGAACCCTCCAAAGGTTTTATATGACACATTTGTTTTTTGAGTGATGGTTCCATGTTTTGGACAATATAAAAGCAGATTTAATCGATACTTTTTAAGCCAGGGATTGGTGCAAATATTCCAAAACCATGTGAATTTCTTAAAGGATTAGCAATGAAGACTTCTTAAACTTCTTCAATAGTTGCAGAGGTGATTGCTGATCTTGTAAAAAGCACAAATCACTATCTTAAGACTGGTGGAATCATAAGCATGGCACTTGATAAAAAGCTATTCCCAAAACGGCTTAACTTCTATCCACTCTCAAAGTTTGCACAAAAATGGCTAACCTTCTCCGAGCATGGACACGATGACAGTCCATGTTTTGAATGTCAGTTCAAACAGACTAAAGTTAATTTTTTTAAAAAAAAATGGCTTTTGATGTTCTGATCTCCACGGAATGGCCAACTCATTCCGTGAGTGAACTCTTTGTTGAGCTGAACGACAAGCCGGCGTTACTTACACAGAGAAACCCGTGACTGTGTGTATACAAAGAAGACGACTTTAGCCCGAGTTTATTTTTATCTCCATTTGGAAGTTGGTTTAATATCTCTCATTAAAATTGTCTTCGGGGATGCTTAATACCAGTTTCCGAGCCAAAGTCAATTTCCGACTCCATTCTTTCTCGCCATCCATTTTTATCTCCGGTTGTCGAGAGCTTAGATTGGGAACTGCACATAATGGGACATTGCAGGATAGGATATTTCGGGATCTTCATTTTAATAAGGACACTCTGTCGCCTTTGCACATGCCGCGATCTATTATCATTTCGAACTGATGACTTTTCTGCAAAAATCTGTGCCAGAAATAACGCCGACGATATTGTTCTGTTTACTGAAGTGCCTGTACGGATTTTTTTTTTTTTTTTATTTTACCAATAGTGCAATCCACCATCTTCAGTGTCCACTTGCTGCATCATCAAAGAGAACTTTTCCATCCTTACACAAGGGCACTTTTAAAAATTATGAAGGACCCATTGAATTTATCTGAATAAAAAAACCACAAAGAGTAAAGAGGCTCTCTTGCAAATGGGAAATCGGGTGCAGACGGCGGCTCGTTTCATTTCACAACTACATTTTTCGCTCTTAAAACCAAAAGAACGCTGCGTTTAAATACATTTTCGAGAGTAACAGTAATCGGGACAATCTCGCAAACTGCGTGCAAAAAGAGAAATTCGTGGGTCGTCATGTCCTTAACGGAATTAAACACTGTACAAGGTGCAGATTCAGCGTTGTCTGTCTAGAAACGTCAACGTAAACACCTAAACTCTAATAAGAAATTTTCGAAAAACTGGCATAAAGCATTAATTGGAACTTTAAATAGAGGAGGTCTATATTACGTTTAGCGCCCTCTGTGGTAGTTTTAGGGTTTATCCTGGGGAGACAGGCCAAAAACGTGTCATTGAGTTACACGTGTTTTTTTCGCTCTTCAAAAGGGTTTTCAAATATTATGAAGTGGAATTGTTGTGTTCCATGTTGTAAAAACAACTTTAGGAACGTCAATTCCAAGATTTCATAACACAGGATCCCTAAAAGCTCCAATATAAGAAAGAAATGTTTAGAAGTGAAAAACGTGGTGACATTCAAATAAAACGCAGTTTTGTTTAAATAAAATGGTTTGCACGTGGCCGATACGTTCTCAAAGTGGAATTTTCACTTTCAAATTTCAAAAACTTGCGTTAAATTTCCCAAATACCACAAAAATCCGTTACTAAAAGAGAAAAAATCAATGGAAATGCTATATGGACGACGCTAGGCTGTCCTCCAGCAAATTTGGCCACTAGAGGCGCTCATGCATGGCACATGCGCCATTTTGTAATTTAGACCTCCTCTATTGACTGCTACAATTATTGGCAGAACTTGAGCAGCTAAATAAAGGTTCCCTTTTTCAAACCCTTATAGTGAATCTACAGTAACTCATCAAAGGTTCTATGCTATTTTTTTTTACAAAAAAGTTCAATATGGATTCTGGTGAAAAACATTGTATGCATTTGCATGGATTTTTTATGAATTTTCATTTTTTGAATTTTTTAAAATGAGTGTGCTACAACGCATGATGGCCTAACATCCCGACATCTTAACCTATAAAGGGATTCGTTGAAAGTAGTAGAGAAGCTTAAAAGGACATTAAGGGCCTTCAAAAATCCTCAGGGCAACATACGGTTCGTGGTAATTAAAAAATCTATAGGCTGTCATAGAAGCATTGTTGGATTTTCTTAAGACATGTAGGTCACACAATGTGGAATATGGAACCTTTCAAACACCTTTATTTTTTTAGAGTGCTATCCGGGCATAACCCGAGTAATTTTTGAGTTGGGTATTTACTTTGGCCTTAAAAATCGCTCCAGGGACGCTAAATTAGGCACGAGCGAAACTACATATTAGAACATGGTTCTCCCGTGCAATGTGTGCGAACACCAAGGGTCGTCGACTATATATGGGAACGAACGAGTGACTTGGCAATAAGAAGGGAAGAATATGGTTATAAACAATGAATTATTTCCACTGCTTTTAATCTACATAACATGGGAAAGAGTGAGGGCGAGTGAGAGAGAGCTCCCCTTTTGTTTATTTGCGGTGCCCTGAATATCCAACAAAAGCCCATGAACCGAGCTCATTACTAAAAGCAATCTGCATAATATCCTTGTGTGTACCACACGATAAAATCATATTTTATATTCTTTATTGCCTTCATACGTGGATACAACATTTTATGGAGAATTGCATCATTTTAATAGAAGTAGCTGCGCACGGTTCTTCCCCTATTTCAGGTGGACATCGAGAATAAAAACTAAAAAAAACTTGTTTCCAGATTATTATTATCATCAGCGACCATCAATTCATCAAAATGATGGCTTTTAGTATAAATCATTTGCCAAAAAATGCTTTTGCATTCGTTGAACCACACTCCCTTAAATATGTGGAAACATTTTTCGGATTTCCTCCCAGAAAAGCATAAGTAAAAAACGAGTTCCACGAGGAAAGGACGAATATTTTATGAAAATCAGGTTATTTTTACATGCAGTGTTTTTACCCCCATTAAACGAACAAGAACAAAAAAAAATGGCTGTAAGGGTTATCATGTAATTGCCAAAACCAATCTCACAAGTAACCAAATCTGGTTTTCTGAATTCTTGTGCAATATTATTTTGATACTGAAAAAAGTGGATGTTACATTCTTACCCTCCTTCCATCTTGTGCTGACTATCTATATCAATTCATAGACTTATCTACAACTTCATAAGCATCAGTTTTGTTAGTATCAGTTCACAGTAAAAAAATCTGTTTTTGCATGAAGGTCTGTGTCAAGTTTAGGCCACATCTTTTCTTGAAATCTTTGAGTGTAGGTCAACCCGCTGAGAGACTGACTGCTTGCCAGACTTATTTTAAGAACTTAATATGTTTGAAGATATCAGCTTGTCATAACGAGCTGGTAAATTTTCTGTCATCGGCGTCCACATTCAAAACATGCATGCATCACAAATAATTTTCCAATCTGTCATTGACTCTTTAATTTGGTCAAGTTTCTAGTGTCAAAGACAGTTTTCTCATTGTTTTATGGACATTGGCTTGAGTTTACCATATGTATAAGCCAGTTATGGATCAAAATGCTGACGAGTGCAATATTCGATTACACTGTTGAAAGTTAACAAGCTGATTATGGCTATTAGAAAGATGAGACCCCCGTCTTTAATGCACTTTCACGTATAAAAAGTGGGTGGAAGATGAAAAGTAATTCTATATATTATATGCACAGAATATTTTGCAGAAAAAAAAATCCTGCTGAGTCACCCGATTAGCACGAAACAGCCACGACTGCATAAAATGAAAGAAAAAAAAAAACTATCAACTCATTATCAAATTGTCAGCCATGGCTCCTCCTGCTGCCAGAGACATGCAAGTTCTGCTGTTGCTACAGTTTAATGGAAAAAAAAAATTACTAAACCGCCAATTAGGCCCGATGAAGCTCATCCAATTTATTAATTAATATAGGGTTTTAGTGATGGGACAATGGAGGCCTAAGCTGACTAAACAAATCAGTTGGAAAGAAGATGCTAATGAGATCGGTGATGGGATGATTAACCCTAAAACAAACTAAGCCTTACAGTTTTTTATGAGAAATCCATAAAAAAAAAGAAACATCTTCCCATTTGAGTATGTGCTCCAGGAAGCGCTTCACATTTATTTCTGGGAGAAAAATTATTAAGTTTTTTCACAATTTATCAGATATTCTCAAAATTAGTTGGATTTTAACTTTGTAGTTGAAACCCGATTCTACTAAAATTGGTTGAAATGTTACAACTCATTGATATCTATTTACCTTTGAGCTTAACCTCCTTTTTAAAACTAATTCGATTTTTTTTTTTGTAAAACTATCATTGCCAGTTTTTTATCGAAGGAAAAGGGGGTAAAAGACTTGTAGCTTTTAAAAAAATGCCAAAATAAATATTTTGTTGACAACTTGCTTAGTATTCGAGCTGTTTTTTTTTGTATACACGTATACTATTGTTCATTGTGCTTCGTGGCACTCACTTTCATTTGCACTCGACTGGAATAACAATATAACCAGTTTACTACTGCTCCTGATTTTTACGAGAACATTTAATTAAGTAGGCCTCGTTATTTACAATTCATGTATTGGAATGAAAGGCTTGGCTTGGGCAATGACAGTAGGCAATTTTAAAGCGTTTTCGGGTGAAAACTCATTTTTATTTCATTTTTATCGTTAACCCACATCGTCGAGCTTGACTATTGTTATCCACTTTCTTGTCATGGAAATAAGACTAAAAATGCAATTGCTACTTTCAGCTAAAATGCATTCGCTAATAGTATTGGAAGTACAGTACATTTCTAAACGCAGCAGTTGGCTCATCGACATGTCGTAAAAGAGAGGGATGTTTCAGCTTAAAAAGGCATTGTGTTTAAATGGCAGACATTTAAAATTATTTATCACCTCATCAGTTGACAAAACACTGCACTACATGGATATTAATTTAAACTCCTTTCCTGTTTTAGGTACACGTGTGTGGCGCCTTTAGCGGATACTTCTGGCAATCCCATTTTTATGGAGTAAATTAAGATTTTCCGGGCAGGGTAATCAAGACAGTGGTAAGTAAAATAATTTTATTCTGTAAAAAAAACCTTGCATGTTAAGTCTTAAAGATATGGCAAGACATCACTTGCCCCACTTTCCGGGTTTGAATGTTAACTTGTTGTGCAAGTGACCCACCTTGTACTTGGTTACCTGGATCGTAATCTCTAGCAGCAGACCAAAGACCGCCAGGAGGCGCTGGTGCCCTGGTGGGGTTCGACACACAAATCCCAACCGTTTTAAACCCGACTTCTCGCCAAGGCGTGAACAGACAATAGCAAACCGAAACCGCATTTTCTGTCGTGCAGGTCACAGCCGCGTATCAATTTAATTAATTTGATTTCGTGCTGCAGACATTCCAAAGCCTCAAATACAGACGCAATAAAATTGAGTGCTATTAAAACGGTACCCAAAGTCCCCCCACTCCCTTTTGGCGAGGCCGCGAGAAGCCCAAAAGTCTGGAGAATTTTCTAATAAATTATTATTGAAATAAAGCAGCTGGGAAGAGCGTAAACAACGGCTGCCGAGGAGTTTTTTTTTAATTTGCATAAATGCATTTAAATTCAGCTGTTACTGGAGAAAAACGCATCATAAAGTTGCAATTTCTGAGAGATACGAGGAAGAAGGGCAATAATTCGGATTAAGAAAAGGGCCGTTTTGCATTCGGATATCCGCCTTGGCGTTTCAATGAAGTTGGAAGAGAGATATTATTATTCGCCAGCAGTTTACGTCAATTGTAAACCAACAAACATATTTTTATGGCGAAACGTAATTGGAGAGCAGTTGCTAAAAATTCACTTGTGCATGTCTGACTTTGCGTATAAAGAAGAACAAGAAGAAAAATGGAAACGCATGCTACTCGTTAGGTTTAGCTTACCAAATACACTCGTATCTTCCGTGAAATAAACGTCTATTTCACTTTCCTAAACTTTTCCAATGAAGAGGAAACGACGTTAATAAAGCCACTGCAGTTGAAATTTTGCGAAGTAACGCCCACGGGACGTGCTTTTCAACTGCCTCGTAAGGTGATTGGTTAAGGTGGAATTGCGCAATTTCGTAATTTTTGTTAAATTTGCATAATTGAGACATCACCATCTTGAAACATGGAGGTCAAAGTGCAATTCTGATGAGCTAACCATGGCGGGTTTCTTTACTTAAGTCTGACTTGTTATGCTTTATGCAGTAGTAAATGGCTTCGAATGTGAACCTGTTGTGGACTTTTATACATTTTGGAAAATTACGTTTTCGAAAATAAACTGCACATTGTGAAATGAAGGGAATTTTTATCCCTGCATCTGCAAAAACACACCCCAAAAAAATGTCCATGCAAGAATTTATTTTCCTCTGACAACGACTCCCTGCATCGAATGATGATAAAAACACTTTTTAAGCAAGTTTAGATCAGAAATGCAAGACAAAAAGTGAATTTTTTGTGTGCCTGACAACGGCATCGTCATAAAAAACGCGTTTAAATTGAGATGACCCACATTGATTTTGCGAACAATACCGGTTCAGAAAAACACGTTTTGTGTGATATACTAAAATATTCCCTTTTTTTAACTTCTTGACGGAAAAGTTTTGCTTTTTAGACACTGAATCACGAGATTCCACTATAAATTCGACATTAACCTGTTCA
Organism: Julus scanicus; assembly: GCA_034698625.1. Taxonomy (NCBI): domain Eukaryota; kingdom Metazoa; phylum Arthropoda; class Diplopoda; order Julida; family Julidae; genus Julus; species Julus scanicus. The sequence goes on along the minus strand of JAQGBW010000058.1, from coordinate 47,242 downwards.
TTTTTAAAAAAAAAACTCGTGCAATCCAGCAGCCTGAAAACGTGACGTCAGAAATGCAGTCTAGAGGGCTCTGCATGCATGCACCTTGATCATTTTTAGAATGCGGGCCACGGTCGCCATTTAAATTCAGGAGATAATACCCCAGTAACTTCACCTTAAAACTTTTAAGATATAATTACACTCTAAGCAGAAATGATGGGTGTTCAAAATCCAACTAGCCTTTAATCAGAACGCGACTTGAAGTATGTGTTTTTTTACTCAGAAAAACGGTTGGTTTTTTCCGTAACAATGCCATTATTTGCAGTCATATTCATCTTCGGGTGTTAAAAAAATCTGATGTTGATTTGTCTGGGTGGAGTTGGCGCGAATAATTCTCCCTCCATGGGGCATGTTAACGCCGATATAATTACCATAAACTGCTCGTATATTTGCCGTTGAGAGCTGGATAGGGACACGGCCAAGGGTGGGGGCCTTTTAATATCAAATGCATATTAGGCCAAGGCACACGTGACGGAGACTAATGGACACTTAAAAAACTCCCCGTTCTCAACGTTTTGGCACCAAATTGGCCTTTTCTACGCTTGTCAGGGGAGCTCTGAACGACGTCAAGAAAACGCGTGTCTTCACATACTGTTTTATTAGAAATTACGATTTAGGGGAAGGTAGTATTTGTGGGGCTCATATTATGGGTAAATCATACATTTATGTATGCACCGATAGCATATAAGTTCTAATTATGTCAGGCAAACTACTTGAAACTAAAACGTAGCTTAGGAGAGTCGTTTAGCTCACGCCGGATGTTCTGATTTCAGCGGATGTGCATGTGCGCACGCGCAAGGAACAAACGTTACTAAGCCTCTCGAGTGATGGACAAAAACTAAGTTTCCATTAAAATGTGCAGTTCTAATTCCGTTTATCGCGTTTAGGATTATAGTAAGTTTTTTGATCTCAGCAATGTGAACAAAAAATAAAAGCACCGAAAATATATAGGACGAAGATCGAGGCAGATATATGTGGCAAATCCAATTAAAAAATGCAAATAAACAGCGTAAAATTGCATCAAGAAATGATATTTGGCGAACATTTTCAATTTCTCGTAAATCCTTTCTTAGGCTTGGAGAAACAACTAATAGAATTAAGGCCAACTCACACCAGGCTTAATCTGCATAAGCTTTTATGGTGCACGCAAGATTTAATAATTTGTTTCACCTTATATTTTATATACATACAGTACAACCTGAAGGCATTGTGCCAAATTATTAGCAGTAATTCGTCCATTGACGTCACATTGGACAGTCTTGACAGTATAGTGCTCTCAATCTCAGTAATTTTTAACTCTGTTGTTAATTCCCACGACAAGAGAGTTTAAAAAAAGTACGTATCTTGGATATGAAAACCCCATATAGAAAAAAATATATACATATATCAAGATGTTTTATGGAAGCACCAAGGATGCCATAACTGCATTTTAAAGGCAGTGTTTTCATAGAGAAGTGCCAAATGCATAACCGTGCAGCACAAAGACATATATAAAAAGTTTTTTTGCATTAAAATAATGTTAAAACATCTGCTACAAGGAAACGTTCTTCCACACTGGTGTGTTTATATCGTATTTCCCTTTCACACTCGCATATATGTGCACTTCATTTGTCTGAAATCAACATGGAATTGAAGACAAAAAAATATATATATATTCTCTTCTTCACCGAGGGCTACGAAATCTATATAAAACGTTAAAAAAGAAAAAGTAAAAAAAAGCAAAGTATGCAGTCGGGTGCGGCAGGTCTTAAAAAATGGCTATTTTTTCTCTCTTAAATATGGATGTGCTAAAAGCCGTTGAAAGTGTATATTTAAACTGCATGCATAAACCATTATGGCAAATGGTTCCCCCGAAATAAAAAAAAACTGAAATGTGTGTAAATTTCTTATTTTCGAAGACCTGTTCCACGTAGTCTGTATACTCGAATAGTTTAAGTGCAAAAAGTATCGGAAAAGTTTATTCGTATATAAGTATATCCAGACCCAAAACTAGCATCTATATAGAAATCACGAATTAGTAAAACATTTAAATAGTATATTTTACAAATATTATTGAAGAAGGTGCAGTTAGTTTGTTTGTCCCATTTATAAACTCAGAGATCACACCTTGAAAGTTTATGCATTCCACACTAATGCAGGGTTCCATCAGAATGAGTTGAACTTCATTTTGCAGGCTTCTAAACCTCTTACATTTGAATTTTATTAAAATGCAAACATTTTTTTAATACCCCACTTCCTAGACGCCCCCTAATATGGTTGTTATATAGCTATCTTCCTTATGAGTATGCAGTATTTACGCACTTACAAAGGTATAAAACCTAAATTTCCTTCGCTCTTATCCACCATTATTAATTTCTTTACCAAGTCCATCTTCTCCTAATGTAATATTTAATATTAAAGTTGTTTTTTTCAATTCCCCGGATGGCCAACTTCCATAACTCTTTTCCCCTCATTTAAGGTGCGTATGCGTTTCAGCCGCAATTTGAGCTTTTATTACACTTCGGTCGTAATAATGATAATGTATGTCGAAAATAAATCTATTTAATGAGCACCTAGCTATATATAAAAGCAGTCGTTGCGAGTGTCCTTTTTATGACCCATCGGATTGCACTAAAAGGTGAAACTTTTAACACCGGTTTGCAAAATTACCCAAGATATTAAAGTACCTCAGAAAATGGCACAGAGTCATGTATTGCGTTTTCGTAATAAAACACGTGTTCAAAATTTCACACTAGGGTACTTTACAAAATGGCGCCTGTGTGAGATTGGACATCCGTTAAGAACTGTAAACATTGCGGCTATGCAACGTTAATATTTAATAGCTAGTTGTTGCTATGGGAAAATATTTGGAAATTAAAAAGTTACATTTAGGTGTAACAAAAAAAAAGCATGGCCGCTTTACTTCCATTTTTAATGTTGGCCTTTGAATTTTTAATGATGAATAATAGCCAGGAACTAAAAACAGGGCGATTAGCACAGCTGTATACTAAATGTTTGAGTTCATTCGCATCTTATAGAAATCGAAAACAAATAACAACAACAAAAAAGTATGTGATTATGTTTAAGTTAATTCAGTACCATTAGAAGGTGTGCAAATGTACTGGTCTTGGTGCCCTCATATATATATCATGTTAGGACCACTCATGAGACAGGGTTAATAACATACCTGCCATTGTTTAAATAATCCGAATCAAAATTCGGAGTAATGTTAAAAAAATATAGTAATTTCAAACATTAGAAAAGTTTTAAAAAAATGCATCATATCACTTTGTAATTACTGACATTCGATGATTAAGATACCCACACTATAAAAACTATATAGATAATCGGATTAACGAAAGAATTTCAAAAAAAAAATAAAAAAGAAGAAAATATAAAAGGTTTTACAAATTAAACTGTGTAATTTGTTTAAGAGCACCGATAATTTGCATACGTTAATTAGTCTCCCACCTACTGTTTTTGTATATAAAAACGCGTTGTGAGCTTAATATTAATTGGGGGCGCTTTTAGAATGGTGCTTTTTTTTGCGACAGGATTTCCTACCCTTGAAGCATTTAAAACTTCTTTCACCTTTCGAAAGCGTCTTAGGTTTAGTATTGCAATAATGGTTCGAATATATCAAGTCAATGTTGTTCGCGTGACTTAATCAAACCAGCCCGCAATACCAATAAACCTGTCAGAAACAGGCCTTGCTTTCTGCTCATTAGACTGAAACTCTTCCAAGAATGGATATAGAAGGATGAGAATATATGTAGAAAGTAATTGTCGTTTCAAGTTATGGAGAAAAGTGCACTAAAATCATGGCTCGCATATTCTTCGACAAGTGCTTATCATCTCTGAAACTAAGAGTTTGGAGTGCAAGCCGTAATATGTATGACAGTTGATTTTTCTTAGAAAATTAAGTAAAATTGACAAGGAAATGCATTTCACATTACTTGGATAGGGAAAATTGAACAGAAAAGGACGTTTCCCTTGATGTCAGATGGGAATTGTTTGACTTAATTGCTTTTCAAGAATATTGACATCAAAGTTTGACAAAACTTTAAAATTGATATTCCAACCAAGGACAAGTTAGCAATAATCTTGTGTAAAACAATATTCATAACCAAATTTTCAATTCAGACAGAATGATTCTTACAAGTTTTTATTTATCACTTATTAGAGCAACATTAACAGACTTTATGGACGTTCCATTACGATTTCAGTAAATATTGACTTTATCGATTCAAATTCTTTGTAATCTTATCCAAATATCTACAATTTCGTTAGGTATTCACGTTTGCCATCACGGTATTCCAATAAAAGATCATGATGATGAAATATCTTCATCACAAGACAGTTATATATAGAAGGGAAAAAAAATGCTGTTTACAAATTTTTATAGAAATCCGAACGTTATAAAGCTCAATTGCTGAAAAGGAACAATTGCTTATGCAGGCAAACTGTCCATCGGTCAATGGCCACTGATTGGCCGCCAGTGTGACGACTTTTATGGGCGATCCACTATAACGAACGCCATTCAGTGGAATTAATCAGTGGATTGTTCCTTTCCGAATGTCCGGCGTGCTTGGCTTGTGAATGCCGCGTGGTCATCCGTGTCCGAGAACATAAAACCCAGGACACACAAACGCCACTGTCCATTGTGTTTGTTGCAGTACACTCTTACAGCCCATTAAACCTTATATAGCAAGGATTTACCAGAACAACTTGGAAAGCCCTGTTGGGACTACTTGTTCACTAAATCGATATGGGTACAAAACAATCAATGATATTTCCAGAGCGCTGCTGCTAGCGGAGTGCCTTGACACTGGCCATAGGCAACGGTCAATAACGAGCGCGGCTGGCAATTAAACGAATTAATTTAAAGGTGCAATCTGGATTAGGACGTTAGTGAAAACCATCAAGATTGCTCACCACCACCACCATGGAGTTGTAATGGCGCGCTGGCCTATGGGCGATGTCCATGGTCAAGCCAAGAGCGGTGGCGTTGCAATTGGCGACCAGAGGTGGAATGGACATTAGAAAAGGAAGTAAAATGGTGGGCTGCCACATGTAAAATAGGAAGTGAATGCAATAAATGCATTCACGAGGAAGTAAAAACGCCCGCTACAAAGTGATTTCGTACTTTGAACGTTCCCAAAGGCTCCACAATGGCACGTTGAGTGTTTTAAGGGAATGCTTTTTCGTATAGAAGTATAGTTGAAAAGCACGAAACCGTAAACGGACTACTTTGCTAAAACTAAAAGCAAGCATCGTTCTGATTTAAACGCCAACAATAAAAAATTTAGCATTTTTAATTTTCAACCAGAGCATAAAACCATAAGTTTAATTAATACTGTATATAGAAGTCATTTTATTTAGAAAACCAAAGTATATATATACAAACATTTGTACTGGTTATACTTATACACTCGTTAGTATATAAATGTATAATCCAATTTGACGTTAAGTGTAACGGCTAACGGCTGCGAATCGGCTTTCATGACGAAGTAACGGCTTGCGATACATTTTCCATATAAATGTCGTCCTAAGTTTAATTTGCGACGATGGCAATGACACAGGACTACGTTTTTTGGTTTAGGTAGGGTATAAGTTCCAGCCGGGACTGTGTAACGGCTAACGGCTGAGAATCGGCTTACACGACGAGGTAACGGTTTATTAGAAGTTTTTCATAAAATAAGTTGTCGATGACAGTACTACGTTTTTGTTTACGTTATTAGGGTTTAAGTTGTGAAACAAAAGTGTAACGGCGAACGGCTGCTAAGCGGCTATGAAACGGCTTATCAGAGCTTTTTATAAAACAGTAGCCCCGTTTCAGTATCGGCTATGTCACTGACACGAAATGTGCGTAATGTCCATTGGGGTTGAAAAAGTAACTTTTAAAAAAACTATGATTGGGAGGATGGGAGGGAGGTCTCAAGGCATATAGGGCGCCATCTTGGGAGCAAAAACTGGCTTCTCGGTCGAGGACCACCGGCCGACGCCATTGTTCTCGTGCAATAGATTTCCGACCACGGGCGTTAAATTAGCAGGGCAAAGCGAATTTCGATATTATTAAAACGATTTCGCCTTTGGAAGCTTGGTCCGTGGCCAACGGATTGGTTTTCGAAAGCCACCGAGGACCTACTCGCCATCTTGTCCATAAAAAAAGAAGAAATAAAGTGGCCTCCGCCACCGCAAGGCGCTGTTCTGTTCTCGGATTCTCAAACTCTCTATACATTCACCGATTCGTTCCACCACTTGTTATTGTTGTGGCGTTATTATCAAAAAATATCCCCCCTTGTGGGTCGTTCAACCCTTTCGCATTCAATCCTCTTCTCAGATTGCATTAGATTTTCTTTCCTCCACCGTGAATCGCCGCTTTTTTTTTCTTTTTCTCTCTACCTGACCCATGCTTGTCTTTTATTCGCTCCGGAATGCATTACCTGGCGCAGACATCTTCAAAAAAATCCCAACCGGTGAAATAAATGTAGCAATCTGGTAATGATGTATGCATCACGGTCAACCGTTCTTGACCCCGCAGGTCAACACAAACCGCGTCTGGATCGTTATCCTTCTCCGAACGCCTGCCGGCAGCTCGTTTCGTCTTTTCCTCCTATAGGTTCTTGGCCATTTCTTGGGGAAAAATCCTTCGAAATTGATTTTTAAAGCGATACAGGGAGCGATATGATGGAGAAAGTGGTTCTCCAGGGGTCTCGTATCCACCCCTCCTTTAAACTTCTTCTTCCATGCCGTGGACCCTTGCCGCAGGTGCGATTCAAAGTTTTTCTTGCATCATTCCCGAATTCCCGAATGTAGTTAAGCAATGTGCAACGCCATCTGTGGCAGCATCGTCAAAAAGCGATAAGAAAGATAACGCGTAGGGATATTCCCCCTAGGGCACCGGGATATTTCAGTGAATCCTCGTGTAGCATTGTTTTTCAACTCTTAAGGCACACGAAATGGTGCTAAATTCTCGAGGCACATTGAAGAAGAATCCAAAAAAGATGAAAACAATGATGTCACCAGAGTCGCTGTTAATTAAATTACCAGATATCTGATTGTTGAAGAGCTTAGATTCTCAAAACAGTCATCAAGAGTTGGTTTTTGTTCAATTGTGATTTTTGACACCCTTTGAGTTTAGTGTTCACACGGCGAAAAAAGTGGTGCTTTTAAAACACGTTTTTAAGCTGAAAATTTCTGTAAGAGACTGTTAATCCATTACGAACATTGTTGCTAATCCTTTTCCGGGTGTCTTCAAAGGTGAGAATATCTTAAGACTAGCTTAAAATCCATTCCCCAGACACATCTTGAGCACGGCACTAAAGTGCATTAGCACAGTCATAAAAGCAAGCCTCTAATTTTGGAAAAGTTTCCCAAAAATGTGTCTTCTCCAAAGTTTTTTTTTTTCCTCGTTCCGGCTACGTAGAGCAACGATAAGCATAACTTCAAAGTAGATTTCCATAATTTCCGCCACAAATATGCTTCGTTACACCTTCGACCATGCAGGGATCCAAACGGACGCCATGTTTGTTTTGGCGTTATCACAAATTCCTCGCATTTTTAAACACTTTCCAAACCCGCGCTCCTATCGAGACTGACAAATCAGATGAGAAGCGGCAGAAAATAATATATGCATTTTTTACCGCCACAAAGTTACCATTAGATTAGTATTCTCATGATTAAAGATAGGCCGATGTGAGACCATGCAGAAACGATAAGGTTCCGATATGACCAGCAGAGGTCGTTCACACCCCGCTGCCTTTGTTATTGTTTGGAGAGGTTTTAAACCGCCCTTGTTCCATGTCCGAGATTAGAAATATCCATTTTTCGGTGAATAATTACTACCCTTGATAGCCGCATCGATGTTTCTTATCTTATCAGAAATATTCGCGCTTGAAATTTCGATGTTTTGAACAGGACTACATATTTCATAGCAAAAACTTGAACAAGAAGCCATCCACCGCTAGGTGGAGTACAAAGCCTTTAGCATGGTATTTAGAACATGATCACGCCCAGAAGTTGTCATGTTGGATGCAAGTTTTGAGCCCATAAATAAGGTGTATTTTGGAGTCCTATGTAAAAAAAAAGCAGAAATATGGACTTGGTCATATGGGACCTCTGCGAGTCCCCTAAGCATTCCTTGCTTTTGCTATCCGATAGTTACGGCGCTTTAGTCGTGGCGAGTCATCAAGACAACAAATTCACATCAACCAACAAAGAACTGTCTTCAGAAAACAAGTCTCATTTCCAATTCTGGGACAAGACAAGTTTTCCTCCAGGGATCTCACTAAGTAAGACAAGAAGTCCCGATTTAATTCCATCGATGTCTGTCTCTCCTACACCTTGGAATTCAATTTAAGAGTTTTGGTTTGTCAGTCCTGAACACCTTATGCAAAATACGTTAGCTTTTTTTTCTGCTATCAGCGTTGTAAGTTTCCAAAAAAAAATATTTTGCACAATACATGGCGTGTGCATCCACCAGTCTATTTGCCCCTCTTTACGAGCGTCCATCTATTTTTTATGCTGTTCAATTGGGTTCATTTAGAGTTATTTCTGGGTTCATGAACTAGCACTCTTCTTTTAAAAAGCTGCAATTTATGTTTTTGTTCGAGATGAGAATCCAGTGAAATTCGTTCTATGTTGTCTTGTTTTCAACGATTTTCCCTCTCTCAGCTGCCTATATAGCTCTATAAGTGTATACAGTTTGCCAAATGTTGGTGTCTGAAATTATCTCCTTCAAATGGTTGCAATGTTTTTCTCGCTTTCTCTCTCTCCAACACTAACTGCTTGCCATTTTCTCTAAAACGCCAGTGCTAAAGCCAACATGTGTAGGGTTTTATGATGGAGCATCCGAAAATCGCATAATAAAAGCGAGATTATTACGCCTCTACCTCAACACGAGAAGAAAATGCTGCCCAATGCAACAACGTCTGAAAGCCTGCATAACTTCTCCTAAAAAAGCCTCATCTCACTCCAAAACAAAATGATATACATGTACATGTAGTATAAAAAAAACTTTTTTACCTTCAAGTAAGCAAAACGAGATATGGCCAATTTTCTTAACTTCTATCTTCGTAGTTTTAACGCAATGTTGAGGGGCAGAAAGCCCATAACCATTAGTGCCACGAAAATGTGAAGACACTTACCTAAAACGATGCTAGAAAAAACAGTATTTTCCGTCACTCTTGGAAAATAACAGAAAAAAATATCCTCATTATTTTTGACAAATTAATGAGGTAAGTACAGGAACACTTTCCTCTGATAACCAGATATTTAAAAACGACACTTAGAAAGAAAAATACCATGAGATTATGGGGAAACGTTTTACTTATTTATAAGAAAAGACATTTTTTTTTTATTTTGACCCCAGCAATTGTTATTTTTACAACTGAAAATAGTGTTCAGTAACAGGTAATATATATACACACGATCAATTATACCCAACTTGTTTACTTTTAAAAATCGACTGTTATGAAGTGTATAAGACTTGAACTGAACAAATTGTTGTTTAGGTTTATTGAAGTGTTTACATGCGTTTTCTCCCAAGATGCCGGTGGCAATCAATAATCGAGTTAGTACACAATTTCTAATTTAAAGCTAGCTATATTTCCAAGAATGTAATAACTTATTATACTTGTTCCAAATAGATCTAGCCGCTCCATTTTGGATCATGACCAAACAAGTTTGTATTCGGTAAAGCTATTTGCGTGTGTCAGGTGTTTGTTTCTATCTATAACTTCAACCGTTTATTGCGTTCAATATATATATGCCGAAGACAATAAGCACTTGTGTTTGCAATTGGCGTCTTTATTAAATGCAAACACTTCTCAGAAGTGCATGTTGCTCTTTATATTCATGGCTTTCCATTCATTGGGTGTAACTAAAGCATTATGGACGTCATATTCCATCCACACCTCTCTCTCTTTTGGCAGTCATCAGAAACTTTTGCCAAACCACCACATTTTCTAAAATTAAGTTAAAGGGTAAGGTCACCTTGTTTAGTAGATGTAATCAGAAATAACAACTGGCCGTTGTGTTTTACTGAAAAAAATAAATAAGGTTTGGACAAAGTTTCTTTCATACCTCCAATACAAATGTCTGAAAATCTCGTAAAAAAAAGAGGAGAAAAAAATAAGAACTGCCAACTTAAAATTCTTGAAGGAGTGCCAGCATTGGATTTAGTAGAAAAAGCAAACTACCATCATCATCACCACCACCAGTTGTGCACATCGTCCATTTGCAATGGTCGTAAACATGGGACATATCTTCGGACAGATTACTGCTCTGGTCAGATTCGGTTAACGGTCATTCCTAATCGAAATGAGTCAAAATGAGATCGTATCTTTTACCGCCTTTTTTGGAACCAGGAGGATTAAAAAAAATGGCTAGGGAAACCCTGACCACTGCGTGTGGCTTAAATCCATGGATATACTCGTCTACTGCCCAGTTGTCAAGGTGGACATGTTTATGTCTTCATTTAAAAAAGGAAGCATTTTGTTGTCCGCCATTACAATGGGTTGTCCCTTTTTGTGTTCCATTGCAACCAATTTGGGAATAATGGAGGGGCAGGCTTGACCGAATCGTGGAAACAAACCCAATCCACTGACCAGCAGTAGTAAGCAATAAAGGAACAAAAAAAAAGAAGACATTTCACGTTGACATTCACGACTAGCTTAGCACTGGTCATTGAGAGCACAAAATGGATAGTTTGACCGCTACCACTCAGCGACCAATTTATCGCACATGGACTCCAATTGAAATGTTTCAATCAAGGAGGGATAGGGTTAGAGAAAAATTGGATGTCCACGAAACCCCTGTAGCTCAGAGTCCATGGAACGCATGCAGGATCCAATTAGAAGCACTTAAGGAGATTCTTAATTATGATGAAGCAGGACCTTTGTTGGCTTCGTCATTATACAAAATGGCTATCACGTGAAGTGGAATGACCCGGATCTAAATTAGGGGCCAGCAAATACGATAATGGCGCAACTGACTTGACAAGTACGGCCGCTGCCGTTTATGAGTTGCATTATGGTGCCCTATGCCGTCCATTTGTCAGAGGCATTCCGAATCCATCAAAGGCTAATTATGGCTAAGGACCTTATAGAGTTAATTGAGCCATCAGAACTTACTGCGTGAACAAAACTGCAAACAACTCGATCAAAAGACTGGAGAAAGATACTTTTCTCAATTCTGTTTCTTGAAGTCAGTGGTCCTAAGTTAATGAACTTGGAAAAGTACAGCAGGGCCCTATTCCAAACAAATGTACAAGTATTAGTGTACAAGTTACAAGTATATGGAGTTGTAGTATGGCATTCCACCAATCTCAGCAACTTGTAATTTATTAGTATATGTGTACAAGTGATGTCACAAAGGTACAAGTCTAAGGTGAAAAGAAAATGGCAAATGCTACTTCTCTGTGCTATTGAAGCTAGAAAGGGCATAATTTTTGGTAAATTTAGCAGCAATTTGTCAAAAACAGATAAAGTGATTTTCACTGTCACTGTACCACGTTTATTTAATTAAAAACTTTCTATTTCTGTTCCAAATACTGTCTAATACTTAATTTACTAGTAATCATTTACCTATAACAAATTCACTACAAGTTACAAGCAATTTGCTAATAGCAATACTTTTGTGGAACAGAACACTCGTAAAACCGACATGATTTGCTTGTAACTTGTAAGGTATGGTCTAACAAATTACAATTGCACATTTGTACAATTGTTTTGTGAAATAGGTCCCAGAACTGACAGTCTTGGGAAAAAAATGCAAATTTTGTACAAAATGGCAGTGTGAAAGTGTTGGACTTGAAGAACATTTAGGGAGTCCTTGAAGGGTAAGCTGTGAACCCCAAGTCGGCACCCTGGGCCTAGGTTCAATGGATGTTGCACTTTGGTAGGTGGTTCCAGCCCATCAATTTTTTTTGATGTGGCATGCTGAAAGAGCTTGCACATGGGATAGATTTTTGCTCGTATCCGTTGCACGCTTTCCTCCAAGATCTATTGTGCAACCAGAGCGGTTGTGTGCCCCAAACCTGGCACAAAGCAGGGCCAGTTTCAAAGACCTCAAAACGAGGGGTTTGAGATAAACCTCTGGTAGGCATTGTGCCCATTGAAAACGGTCCATTGAAAGGTACACGGGAAGGGACAAAAGACAAGGCTGAAAAGGTGTACAGCTATGGAAGTAACACGTCGCACAATGCGTATCGTTGCGCTGCAGCGGGACCTTTCTGCAACTGGGACTTTTTTTTCTCCCTTTTCCTTCTACACTTCCATTATTAACGCTGAAAAGGTACCCGAATATGCAGTGTTGTCGGCTGTCCTAATTGATGACGGCAGAGCCCTATGACTGAATAAAGTTGTCAAAGTCAGCAGCGATTCGAAGCGGAGGATGGATACACCACGGGGCCTTTGTAAAAAAAAATGGGGGAAGGGGATGTTGGGTACATTGTGAGAAATTGCCCCTAGATTTCCTAGGTAAAAGGATCGGCTAAAATGGCCGACAATTGCGATGGAGCTTGGTGAACTGCTTTTGTGCTGCTTTTTTTTCCAAAGTGCAATCGGAGTTGCCCATGAGAAGACCCCTGATGAAGAAAAGCGCCTTAACGACTCGAAACATGAAGTACCACAGCGGTAATACCTAGTTATTTATGTGTTTGGAAGCCTGTAGCGTGGAGAGGGGTTGGGAGTATAGTATGCTCGTAAAGTAACTCCATTGAGATATAGGAATCCCAATTCGACTTCCAAAATTCAGGTGGCGTATGGCAGTGCTTCATAAGGCCCGACGTGTTACGAATTCTGGAAATGGTTACCAAACCACGGTTTCCAAATGATATTTCCAATATTGTCAACTGTGAACTGTGGAGTTGTGGAGGGTGTCCATTATTATTCACCTTTCACTTTCCAATAATTTCACGGATTAACATTGTCTCCAGAAACGTCGATGGCATCAGAATTCATCCTTTTAATGGTTTTAAAGGGGAATGCTAGCAATCCATCAAAAATTGGTCATGGTGGTTGATGGAGATGATGAGGGTAAAATGCCATCGAGTCATGGCGTTGGAACATGACGGGCCAAAATTTAGATGGTTTGACTTTAATGAAAATTCAACTCTGTTAACTCTGTTATCGAATCAGAAGTACATTTTAAAGCATCTAAATATTGCTGAAATGTTTGTAGAGACGTAAATACAACCTCTTACTAGTATTACAGACTGCAATTCCACATCAAGAAGAAACGGAAGTGTAACAATGGCTACCTGTTGCGAATCGGCTAAAGCTGCTGGGTAACGGCTAACGGCTAACAACAATTGCGACCGTGTCACTGGTACAGCCTTATTTCGTTTTTGTTAAAGGACCTTTCAAGATTGTCAACATTCTTGATGTTCAGCACCTCCTGGTGGTGGATAAACCTTAAACATGCTTAACATGTTGAAAAAAGTCATGCCCATGCTTAAAGCACATACGCCACCAGGAGGTGCTGAACATCAAGAATGTGCTTTAAGCATGGGCATGACTTTTTTCAACATGTTATGCATGTTTAAGGTTTATCCACCGCCAGGGGCTACTGAAACGGAAACAAGGGAATTGAATCATTAGTTGGGTGAGAAATTTATGATTCCTCAAAGAAAACCCACGTGATATTTTCTTATTCAGAATAGAAAATCCGTTTAAGCCTACTTCGCGTTTTTATATTATTTCACTACTATTAACTTGGGCAAATTGCCTACATGCATTTAGCAATCGGAAACAAGAGTTAGTGTTTTTCTTGCCAACATTCTCGTTGGCAGAGCATTGTTACAAGCATACCACCCAAAGATCGCGTGCTGCCATGGCATTTAAATGCTGGGAAATCGTAACCGGAAATGATCCCATCTGAAATCTTTGATATATATACCCAGTTTCCCCACTTGCAGGCATCGGTGGCCATAGAAACAGGCGCAGACAACAGGTTAAATCCATTGCGTTGTAATCAATGGGGGCTGCTCGGAGCGCCCTCTCGCGGCCTGCCTCGTTGCCAATCAGAAGACAAAAGTCAAGAAATGCAATATCGGATATTTTTCGTGCCGACGGAAATTGAATTCCGTGCTCTCGTATGTTTGGCGGAGTGCAATATGACGTTGGAAATGGGATTTCATGCGACGGAGACTGTGGATGAGTGTGTTTTTTTTTCTCGTTTTTTCTCCACTTCCCTCACCGTTCTCTTTGCAAGTATTGACGGTGATAACGAAAATATGGAGTTGTTGTTGCGCGCTGTCTGGGGTGTGGTTTACACTACAATGATGTACTTGCGTGGCCCACGCTGCATGTGACAAAACCCCAGGGGCATTAAAGAACTTCGCAGTCCTGCAATCACTGCACTGCTTCCAAACAGCAGTTCGTTTTACTGACAAACACGAGTATTGTTCAGTAGCGGGGATGTAACGGCTAACGGCTGTGAATCGGCTTACGAGCACTTTGTGCATAAAATGGTAGTCCTATACGTTAACAACATTTGAGGCGATGTTACAGACACATCTTAAAATTACATACATTTGGCATTGAAATATAGAACAAAAATTGATGATACTCTTTAAAAACTCAAATTCTGTTGATTTTCTAAACAAACTTTATACATGTTCCATTACAGCATAGATCATCTTATCTGGCTCTCAGCCTTAACTGTTCTTTTAGAAGGGTAAAAGAAATTAAATTGTATAAATTCATATGTGAATACAATATAAAATTGCACAGATACTTCAGTACGTTGGCCAACAAAAATCCAGAAAATAGTTTAAAAAGTGAGAATGGATTTTCTTAAATAGGCTAATTACTATGCAAAATTACATGCCCGAGTATGTCGTATATAAATAATAAATGTTGCTATTTATTTTATTGTTTTAATAAAACTTCTGATTAACCATCTTTTTCCCTTAATCAACCATAAATAAGAGAGTATATATATATATATATATATATATATATATATACACACATATATACGCATTTCTGGTTACAAATGGAAATGGGAGTTAAATCGAATTATATATAGAGCATTGCCACAAATTATGGCAATGTGCAATTTTCCTATAATACGACATAAGCATGATACCATTTCCTTTCTTTGTTTTTATTGAAGTCGATGGCGTAGACAATATTGTCTAAGCAATATTGCGATCTGGAGTTTTCGTTCCATAATGTCTTCCATTCGTTTTTCTAAGAAAATTCATGTAATTCTCCCACGTGGAAATAGCATGTCATTCGCCCCAGTCCCTTGATATTTCCAACAGAAAAAAATAAAGGAAATCCATGGGAATGACGTCAGTGTTGAATTATCAAACTGGCAGAACATCACTAGGTGAGGAGCATTTGCGATGCATTAATCTTTCAGTGCTTTTGTGAAAACAATGGCGGAACGTTATCGCCCTGTTGTGTCTCTACAAAGTCTCTGTCGATACATTCTACCGTCAAGGGCAACTAAATTTAAAATCCAAGAAAAAAAAAAGATTGACGATTTCGTTTATCCAAGACACCGAATCCGGTGGGGGCTATCCATGAAATATTATAGCAAGTATTAAATCCTGAAAAAGAGACACGTGGGATTGTTTGGAATGAATGTCATAGTTTGGGTCCACTTTGCCTACAACAAATTTCGCCGACTCGTGTTATTTTAATTAGAGAATTTTATGATTTATGAAGATTAGAGAAGATTGGAACAAATTAACTGTTGGCGAAATGGGTTGTCGGCCAAGTGAAACTTAAGTGTCGGCGAAGTGGGTTGTCGGCCAAGTGCATTTACATATACCGTATTTCTGCACCTCCTGCATGTCTGTTTATACTGGGCAAAACTTTCAAAAACCTTGCAGTCCATGTGATGAGGAACACGTGCATTTGAAGTGACCCAAACATCGCCATCCTTTGCGTGACTTAAAAAAAACATTTTTAGCGTGACGCACATGTTGGGGGCTGTTCCGTCCAGTGACAGTTTGTGACAAAAGTGGGAGAGGACAGATTTTGAGTGATGGCCCCACCGTGGTCATCAATCAGCGTTGGAGGTCCATGATGCTGTTAAAAACTGGATGTGAAAATAGAGCAGTTCCACAGCCTGTTGATGTTGGTTTTATGTGTCTGTGGCATCGGTAGTTCATTAAAAACGCGTTGCACTCCGTTGGACCTCCATCGCGAGTTACCCTGGGGTTCCATGTCTCCCCCATTTTCAGACTTGCGTTTGTCAAAGGCCAGCAAACGGCCCGAAACCTCGAAGGGGACCTCGCATCACTGAACCCGCATTGTCTGTCTGTATATTATATATATACGGGGCCCGGGGTTCGAAACCCTCATTCCGGAGAAGAAAAAAGCCGAGATGGAAAACAAGCTCCGGTTTGAGAGACAACCATTTTAGCCGGTCATGCGTTTCCATATAACCCGCATCGGCGAAACAAAGTGCGCCTATAAATCCATTTGCGCATTCACGTTATGCAAGACCCGTCATCGAATGGAATATGGCGGCCAGAAAGAGATCAGAGAAGCGCCGTAGCAACTATATGGCGTCTTTTGGCACAAAAACGAGAAACACTTTTGGGAATAGATGAATAAAAAAATATATATAGGACGGATGCGGAAAGCGTATTGATATTTATTAATAAAAGGAACGCGGGAGGTGGGGGAGATTTTCGTATGTAGTCGGATTGAATTTACGCGTTGCTTTTCGGGCACATATTTGCGAGTAAAACGTTTTAAGAAGTGCTCAGAAAAGTAAATAACGAACCAACATCCGGTGACAAAAAAACATTCTGGGAAAATCAAATTAGACCCCGCCAGTAAATAAAATGACGCATCGGATGCTCCAAAGCACTTTAGGAGGAATACAAACTCTTCTTCATATAGATGGAGGTAATATCAAATGTATATCCTATAAATAAGGTGCGATGGATGGCATGTTAATATAATGTATACATCATTTTAATGGTTAGGGAGTCCAGCAGCCGGGAAAATCGGGAAAATCGGGAAATATGCTTGATTTTTATCACTTCCAAAATGTTGGGAATTATGCTTTAAATTCGTATGAAACGCCTGTGTAATATACTTGATTTTCTAGTCAGTGTATAGTACATTTAATATGTTTTGTTAAAACCTTGGTTTTACAAATGTTGTGGAAAAAGCTTTAGAATTCTTGAAATATGCTTGAATTTTCCCCAGCAATTTTGCAGTCTTGAAACGAAACTCGGGAAATGTAGTACTTCGCATGGTTTTTAATTTTGTGTTAAACACAAGTTTAAGCTGGAATTCCCTGTCGAAGTCTGGAAATTTCCATTTTGTGTAAAAACCGACAAACAAATTCTCCAGACTTTTAGAAAAATTGGTGAGACTCTTTGGAAAAATAGTGTGGAATTGGTCGTTTTAGTAAATGCATGAAAAGTTAAAAGATGAGCTTTGAATTTTTGCATGGAATTTGCTTGCAATTTTTCCAACAATAAATTTTCTGCTAAATGTATACAGTAGGCCCTACACACGTGTTCCCCGTGTCACATCTTGACTGCATATGACATCATATTTGTAATTTGCGTGACAGACTATTTGAGATCTGAAAACAAACTAACCTAACAAACAACACGTCAATCCATATCTAAAACTATCCAGCAAGATGCTTAATGGAACTGATGCAAATTTACAGATGGTACACTCTGTAAAAAAACTTCATTTTTGGACATCTCGTTGGACTCCACAAAGTTGTTTTCACTCCACACCTACATTCCATGACTTGTGATATTGTGATATCATTTGCATGCATTAAGGTAGGAATTTCACCCCCGCAAGAGTACTTATCGTTCCTTGGTAGCCATCAAAAGACATGGGGTAAATAAATAAGAGGTTAAGGTTTTACGAGGCGAATACAAACGAGTCGGTCTGATCAATACTAATATCACCGATGGATGGCATGTTGACACATTAGACACAAAACAAAAAACCTCACCACCAGGGGCTTTTTTATTGCTTTTTCTTCGCCCAATCCTCCCTTGTAATCGCCCAATCTCGTTTCAATGGCAGACCGATGTCAGTCGGTCACCTTTCACCTTTATTCCATCTCATCATCCTGCAATTGAATTCCCCTCGTTGGAGTGAGAGCTAACGGAATTGAATAACGGTCCGTTGTGTGCCTGCTGCCTAAGTGTGTTTACCGGAGATCCATAACTTAGTTTGTGTCGCACATATGGAATTTCAGGAGGGAAAAAAAAGGATATAATACCTATGCATATCTTCCTCGTTGAAATGGAATACAAAAAAAAGGACGCGGATTGTTTCCATGCCAACTGCCAATCCCGATTCCCGATGTTCATTAGGGCACCCCCGCCTGTTTCGGTGGATCCAGTGAGGACTTCCGTCGCTTATTATGTGCCTTAAATCTTTTCATATGCGAGCAAAAGACACGTCAAACGCCCAAAGTCTCCGGAGCTCAAGCCCCTAATCTGAAGACTTTACCCCGCGTGTTGGGTAATAAAAGAAGCAGGCTTGGAAAAGAAGAAAAAAAAAGACATCTCGTTAAATTTGGGGGTAAAAAAAGGGAAAAAGCGACGTAAGCTCGGCGAACAATTCAAATAGAAATTCATTTGAAACGCTGAATGTGGACACAAAAAAACAAACTGAGAAGGAAGAAGCATAGCGAGTGTTTCTATATATGCCAGGGGTGGGAAATGAAACAAAATACAAATAAAGCATTTGGATACTAACATTTGATTCGGAAAGAATGAACACGGAAGATAGTGAGGTAAATCAACCCCCAGAACGCCTTGGCTTCATTAAGGTTGCGCCAAAATGTGTGGTGTTATCTGGATTTTGGACTTCCTGACCCTAGATCATCCCCCACCACAACAAGCAAAATAAGTAGCTTCGCAAGTTTTCACCATATAAGTCGACTCTAAGCTAGCCACATGCTCGAAAATGTATATTGTTATTTTGTGGAATTTTGGTATGCTGTCAAAAATAATTTCATTAATACGAGGCTGTAGTTTATTTAAACTTCATAGTCCACAATCTCCCCAAGTATATTTTTGTACATCTATTCCTTGTGTACAGATGCATATTTATATCGATATAGGAACTTCACTTAATCTGCACTTCAAAAATAACTTTTAATAATCCCCAAAATCCCTCTTATGCAAACAGAGTAAAGGTTTATTAACCAATTACTTTGTACACATATTTTTCTTTATACATATATCCATTATTAATATTTCATTTGTTTTGATGATCAACGTTTGCATAGGCAAACGTGATTGTTTAGAAAATACCTGCGTTTAGCACTATAAATTTTCCCCTGATAAAAATATAATCGTTTCTGTTAATTTTTTTCTCATGTTCTGTGGTATTGTGGTAACGACTTTGTTTTGAAATGCAAATCAGATGGGGGGAAATGCTCTTTTGATGTCTTTGTTTTCGGTATTAGGGAGTATGCTCAGCAGCGGCGTGTAACGGCTAACGGCTGTGAATCGGCTTACGCACCGGTTGCGGTCATGTGAACATATATCTGAACTTGTCCGTGTAACCCGAAACTGAACAGTACTGGCTTTCATGTCTGAATTATACGCGTTTGCGATTACTATATGGAAATTCTCTTTGCAAAACTGGTCCTCGCATTTGCCTAAAACACTTTTTGGCTTGGCATGCAGACAGCCTATTTATCTTCGATCCTCATTAATAAAAAAAGGTGTTATCATGATGGATATCCAGATAATGGGAGCCTCATCCCCCCGCATGGACCCCTGAGTGTGCAACACACCCAGTTCCTATTCAGATGAAAAATGCTCCCTGACCAATGTTGACCCTATCTTCGCCACCAATAGCACTTTTTTCTCCCAATATGTGGCGCTCATTATTTTTGCTGAATACAAAAAAAAAGACAAAACAGCAACAACAGCAGCAGCGACCGATGAAAATTAAACATGGCCGCCAAGAAGGTGTAACACTGCATCAGAAAAGAGTGGGGAAGAATGCCTTTAAGGTTTCTGGTTAAAGACAAGGTGAAGGACTAGCATTGTTATCGCTAGTCTTTTTTTTAAACTGCCCGCAGACGTTTAATCATCGGTTCCTTAACCCCCTCGTTTTCAGCCAGACCCCTCGGAAAATGGCTGCATGGAACGCCGAGGGTCAAACTCACCCACCCGTCCGCCATTGTGGAAAGAAAAGACCGCACCCATAAATAATCTTGCTAAAAATGAATATGTACTTCATGCATGCAGCCAGGAATTTTAAGTCCACGGCGCGAAATAGTCACGCGAATTTGACGGGCAATGGGAACAACAATAACTGGCAAACAAAAGTGGGAAGGATTTCCATTGTTTCAATTAAGCACTCTTTTTGGGGCCAGAAGTACAAGGGCTTTCAACAATGCCACCAAAAGCCTGAAAAATAGGCGTATCAACGGCCATGTTGACACTCGCGTGGAGCGCCATCTAGTGATATAATGTGCAACCAGACTATGGCCCTATAACAATAGATCGTACTCTTTCTTTGAATATTCTATGTCTATTAGCTGGGTGTAGTTAAAAATTATGCTTTTGTTGTGCCGTGAAGGGGCCGTTAGTGTGCCGCGGAAGTTTGTGGGAGGGTTGCAAATTTACCTTCTTTACACTACTATGCGAATAAAAAACATAAAAAATGTTCATCTGGGAGCAGACTTTCATTGTAAAAATGAGAGAAAACCTCTGAAGACTGGCTTTTAATATACTGTACAAAGCAGTATTTCAGGAACTGTATATAGTTGGGAAACTACATGTATACGGTTGGGATATGTGCTGTAGTTTTCGATTCTTCAATACCATTCTTATTCCCTTCTACAGCACTCTCGTGGACTTCTATTAGAGGTCAGCTTCGTTTTCTAATGAAATATGACAAGATTTTAAAAGTTGTCTTTTTTTATCCTCGACCAGTCGGCCATTTCAAACGACTGGTATTGCCCTGACCATTTTTCAAGCTCACCTTTTTCCCATTATAACTCCAGTCCCCACCAGGCAGCAGCAGCCTCCATGTCGTGCTACCGGATTCCTGTTTTACCAATCTCATATTTTTCCCGGCGACATCTCTAAATTTTTCAAGCGTCAAAAAAGCTGGACATGTTCCACGACGACGAATATAGTTGACCTTTACGTTAATGACCCAACCCGCCTTCGAAACTTTTTTTTTATGACAAGGCATGCATGTACGTACATCCCCACGAACAAGAAACTCTGTTTTCTCTTTTAATCCCCTGCTTGTGTCTTGAAATAATCAAAGCTCGATGCATTCTAATCAATCTTGTTTTGTTTTATCTTCGATGTCACTCAATCCTCCTTTTTTTCATTTCACTTTTGCAGATCACCTTAATGTCATGAGAAGAAATTCCTCCAACAGTTTAACGAGAATGGGGAGCCGGACTGGATTAACCGCCACCCCTTCCAAACTCTTATCTATATCAATTGTGTTCATCACATTATTTCAGAGGATCATCAGTATAGGTAAGACAGAAACCATTTATAACAATTAAAGAGTGCACTTTTAATCAATAGCGCAATGGCAGGGGTGCTTCGCTCTGCTTTCTAGAGCCAAACGGATTGCAATTTGCCCACAACATTGGCACACAAAAAAAGCGACTTTTCTGAGCTGCAGTTATGTAGCAGTAACCGAATCACTATACCCTTTAACGAAATCTGGGAATTGAATCTCTGGTCTTGTGTTCCCACAAAAAATTAATTAGAATTTATCCAATGAAGAATTTGCATGGCAATTGTCTTCCAAGCATGCCAGAGCTGGTTCCCAATAGAGATGCCATATTTGATGTACCATCAGCTTTCAATGGTCACCACAGTTCCATGGAATTCTTACATGGTAGACATTAAGAAAACAAGTCTACTCTTTTAAGACAATGGAGATTTCAAGGCACGATTTTAAGCCTGGTCACTGGCTCTGATTTACAGAAAAGTATAGCAAAAGGAAACTGGCTTTATCCCCATTTTCCCTGAGGTTGCAAACCTGTTTGGCACATTTTGGAGCTACCTGTGAGACCTTACTGCCAAATTGGCGCATTTATAATTTGACCTTCGTCCTAATAAATGCGCCAATTTGGCAGTAAGGTCTCACACTACCATTGTGTATTTGCATCTTTTCGTCAGTAAACTTATTGGAAATAGAATTTCCCATCGATAGCCGCCATGTTGAAATTAGCGCGTATAGTTCCACGTTCGAAACTATGGGTGGAGAAGGTTGTCACTACGCACTAAACTAGCAATAAGCAAACTGTGATTTGATATCCTAAACTTAAGTATTTAACCTAAAATTGAAATTACTCCATTATTCTAGTTTTGCATATTCATGATCTCTCGCAGTTGTTCGAATGCATGCTTTGATGATCAGGGATGGGGACTATTTCGTCTGGCGGATTTTTACATGCGCGCTTATTGGGCCAATAAGGGATGGTCCCTCTTTAATGGCGGCAAATTGTTTATTGCGCGTTAACTGCCACCATATATCGCCAGTTATTAACACTGCAACTGGCTTAATTCAGCCGTCGATCCAGGAAATTTCTCTAACAAGGCCTCTTCCCTATCTGTCATTCATTGTCATGATATGCAAAATAGCTAAATTTGGGCTGCCATAAGCAAACGATTAAAAGACAATGGAAGATGTCTAATCATATAGAGTGCGAATACATAGTTCAGCTTTTGTGTGATTTTTACGAGGTCATTAAGGGCCTCTTTAACACGTATCATCATTATATATCACCCGTTGGAGATGGGCTGAAAGCGCCGTAAACACCCATCGCTTGGGTCCTTGTTGCACCCTGGGTTAGCATTATTATCCGGCAGCAGCTTCAAAAAGCGCTTAATATGAAAATGGAATGAAAATATATGGAAGCCGAGATAAGAGAACATAATAACTGGCATGCCTCTGGGGTCGAGCAATATAATAGCGTTACTAAAACAGATAAAGTGACGGAAGCTGATATATACGCACGCGGCGGAAAATATACTTTAGGCCTAGATTCCTGCGATGACGTCATGTGCGAGGGCCGTCCTTTAGGTAATTGTGGTCCTTGGGCATATGGGGGTGGAGGAGAAGTTTTTTAACGGTTTGCCATTTTACCACCAGAAAAATTTGTTCTTAAATAATGTGGTTTGTAAATTATTTTGAACTGCCTGATGACATTACTTAACACGCTGCCTCAATTTTGGTATTGGGTAAAAATTTAGACAAACATTTCAGAATCGTGATTTCATTGTTAGGTACTTGTGGTGAGATCAGAGACGTGTTATAGACGTGGTAAAATCTATTCACAAATGTGGTGGTTCTTTTACACAAGGGTGTATTGAGTGGCACCCTAAAAACTTCTTCCCCTTGTGGGGCACAAAAGGTGCAACCAAAGTCTGATATAGGACACACTGCAATTTCCGTGTTGCAAGCGCCCTCTTTGTTTCTCCCCTGCGTATACGGAAAGCTGAAATTGCTTGAAATAAGGTAATATAAAAAGTGTCGCAGTTAATTATATTGCAAAAATGTCCTTCCATGGGAATGCATAATCTCCCCCAAGCAAGGGCTTTGTGCAGATCAGGTAAATGAACAATGCGAACATACCTGGAAAAAAAATGATTACGGCAACACGATACACGCAACCTTGTTTATATAGATTAGTTTATGCAGGTTGGGGTAAACGCATATGCACTTCATATAACGAAATTGACAAGTTTTCATGCGCAGCGTGCATATAGGACGCGTGTGACGTCACAACACCCTCAACCTTCCCCCAGCAATAATGCTGCCCGTAGAGATAAAACTGCTAAATCAACAAATACTTTCTGTTGGCACATGATTATTCAAATACCAGAACAATTTAATTAGGATTCTTTCACTCTGTCTATATGGGATTTTTAAAATGAAACCCATTGGCGTGCTGTTGCATGGACTTTTTTTGGGGCTCTAACTCTGGTGAAATTAAAGCCAGGGAAATCGAACGGGAATTAGACAATAAGTTGGGGAAAAAGTCGTCTCCTATATATAGATATACACACTTATCGCCTCCACGCAACCAGGTTTAATTTTCTACTTTTTGATTAAGTTTAATTAAATCTAAGCTGCCTCGACTCGTGACTGGCATCTCACAATGGCACTTGAATGGCACTCAAGGCGGGATGTTGTGCGGCGTAGGATGTTCCTTAATGATTCGTTATTATGCCCCGATAAATGGATTAGCTATTCGATGAAAGGAAAACAAACAATAATAAGTGTCACGTACAACTTTATAGGATACCAAATCCTCTGACACTCGAATAGACTTTAGTTTTTTGTCTACAGGCCAATCAACCGAATTTTCTATAAATGTCATCCTGAATTTTCAAACCGTCTGTTTCCTAAAACTTATAGTAGACAAGTAAGCCAATAATAATTTCTTATTACATATGTTAACCCTAAATTAGACTATAATAGCAGTAAAAATGGCTGTTCCTGGCGCAAAAGAGCACAGCCATGTTGAAAATACTAAGCTAAAAGCTTACAAGTGCTGCAACTTTTCATATACGTGTAGCATAGTACATAAAGGTCGGTACGCACCAACGACACATTCATATACAAAAAACCTTAGTGTGTCCAGAAGTGTTTGTGAAACAATGTATCGAAAACGGCCATTTTCTGACACATTTTGATGTTTCTTGATGTGTTGTTTCGATCGCTCGAGAGGCGGTCGGGATCAAAGGAAAAAATGTTTCTCTATTGTTTCGTGACGTAGTTGATGACGTAGAGCATTGAATCGTGGGGTTTTCATTTTGAAATATGCCAAGCTCCGCCTTGTTTCTCGAAATGTGTCATAGGTGCGTACACTCGTGTTTTTTTGTGTCTTTTTTGGCACAATTTGCAACACATGTTTAGAAAAACATGCTGAAAACATTGTTTTAGTGGTTTTTTTGTGTATGTTTGATGTGTATGTTTCTTTTGGTCGATACACACCTTTAGATTCGTACGCCTTCGTATATACTTTTTGTATCTTTACACATGTTCGAAAAAAACAAGTCCATTTCGATATATTTCTTAGTTAGGGTTTTGCAACACCTTAGAGCTCCTCCTCAAATTTAAGGAGGTGCAACCATGCAATCTCCAATTATTGCAATCAGTGTGTGTGTTTTTTTTTTTTGCCAGCTCATTCCGCTGATTGAAATGTTGCATAGTCGCACAGCTAGGTTACAGTAATCCGAAATGTCAGAAGGCCAAGTAAGGCATGGTGCCCTTCGTTAGCAACATTGCGAACATTGAGACATTGGAGAAGAAGATCCCCGGCAAGCGAGAGTAGCTTTGATCGCGAGAAGATTTGCGAGGTGTAATATGTCTAATTCTTGATGGCGGGTATAGATCCACATTTGATGATGATGAAGACGCGTTTTATTGGGGACGACAATGGGGGTGACACGGATATAGATACAGCTAATAATGAAGAGGAGTTAAATGACAGTTAATTGAAAAAAAAAAGGAGGCCTCCTTCACAATAAGAAGCTCGCAGCGGCCCTTAACGGATGGCTCCTAAGGGGATATAGAAAGCCATCATTTCTTAATCCTCTGGACTTGACACCCAACCAGGCTGACCAAATGACACTTTTATGGGAGCCAGAGTCCTTCTTTTCCTCCGTGGTCAGCTTGACCATCCCCACATTTTCAATATGTCGCCACGTTTCGCGTTCAATTTCAATGAAAACGACAACTCAATCAGCAAAATAAATTGGATTTCATTCGGAGGGCGCTACAAAAAAAAGCATCTAGGGCCTCGAAACGGTAATGAGGTTCGAGGAAAAACAAAACAAACAATGTTTGTCCAAATTGAATTGATCATAATTTAAAATAAATAAAGCACTATGTTTTGGGCCATGGGCATCTACTAATCCAAAGTCACGTGCTGCCATATGTCAAAATGGGATTTAGAATAAACCTAAACATTTTCAATACAGGTGTACAATGCTCATATAAAAGGAGTAAGTTGCACATGGCCGACAATCTACTTCGCCGACAGCCATATTGTTCCCAACTCGTTGACATAAGGGGTGATCCATAAATTATGTCACACTTTTTTGCCTCTTTTTAAACACTCCCCCACCCCTTAGTCGCAATTCCCCATCCCTTGGACACAATTGTCACAAAAAACAAACAACCCACCCACCACCCTAGGTGTGACATAATTTTTGAATAGCCCCTAAAGGGCCTTAGGCTATAGAATAGGCTAAAACATTGTATTAAAATTATCATAACGAAAGTCGGCAAAGTTGACTTCCTCTATCAAATTGTGTATACATTTTGCAAAAGTTCTGCAAAATAACATGTAGGAAAAACGAATATAAAGATAAAATTGGAAATTATTTCAAGTCATCCTGTACATGAAATAGAAGCAGCCAATTTGAAGATTGAGAAATTTTTCATTTCGAACCCTTAAACATTTTAGTACGATACAAAATAAATCTGAAAATGCTTTTAACCTATAACTCGAACAAGATCGTTCTCCGTAGCAAATATTCCGTGCTTTTTTTCCCTGCTGCATGTCTGTGCTGCTGTCAGTCAAGTTGATGATATTTATTCCTGGCTATTTTGCCAAAGGATTTGAATATAGGAAAAAAGGGTAAAAATACAAAATTCAACGCTATTCCAGTTTCAATATGCAAATTCCTAGCCAGAAGTATACAGATTAGCACTTTCTTTTCAGTTTTCCTTTGGATGGGAGCAAAAACGAAAACACGTTCAAAAAACTCTCCTCATGACATCGATTAAAGGCATTTTTTTTCTCTCGTGGAATTCTGATTTCACCAACAAAAAAAAGCCTTCTCCCATCCCATGCTTTTCTTGCTAGAGGCTCAATGTTTGGGGGGAAAAAATACTTGGAGACGATCGAAATGCGTAATGTAATTTGCATAATGGTTGGCCTACCAACTAATCGATGGCTTTTTTATATCAAAATCTGGGCAGGGCTATGCATTTTGCTACCGGTGAAAGGTGCTTATATATAAAGCATCGTGTTCATAAAAAAACTTCCATAGATACCTGCCATAAGTGATTCCGAAAACCTTACAGCACAAACTTTGATACATTGGTGTCCGAAAACGTTCATGTGTCTAGGATCTCAGTCTGACAGCACTTGCAGAAGAACATCCAGTAAAATTACTTTTTTGAATATGCGCAACTGATAAAAGACAGACAGTACAATTGTATAGTGGTAGAGTAACAAACATGCTGCCAGACAAGGATTGCGTGGCAACAATACTAAAAAGGTGGTGAAATATTTGCAAAAAACATCTGCTAATGTATTGTTATCGATTGATGAAAAACACACTATATATATTGGCCATAAACAGTTAACTCTGGTGATATTTATAATTCCGGAAGTTATATTGAAATTACTGCCCATACAATGTATATATGCACTGTGAAGTTAGTACTGTTAACAGACATGGACCGTACATATTCAAAAATAGTTTTGTGTACATGGAACAACAACCTGCTACATGTACATCATCGAATATTTAAAATTATCAGGTATCCCATTTTTTTGTGGAAAATTTTCTTACAATAGTTTGTCAATATACAATTATGGAGTTTTTATGATAAGAACAATCAAGATTAAAAAATACAACTTGTAAACTCAACCAAACCAAGCTACCGGTCTTAGAAGCGTCCCCTAGCGGGTGTTCTCAGCATCTTGGCCCTAAGTACACAAGATTGCATCTATAGGCGCCCCCTGGAGGTCCTCGGATGGATCCTTTGGGACCACTCGAGCAGATATAGCAATGCCCGAAACGACGGAGAAAATGGCTGGAAAACTTAATCCGCGTCCTGGGTCCCATATTTCGGGACACTTGCAGATCCGTGAAAGAGGCCTCCGTTAATGGGGGTAATGAGTCTCCCGTGTTCATTTTCTCTTTTCTGCATCATCTTGAACACATGCAGGACCGGGCATTAAAAGCTCTCATAAACGCAAACTTCTGATATGCTAATTTCTACAAACTCGGTGCCCGGAAGTATGCTCAGAATGGAATAGCGGATGAGGCGGGTTGTGTACAATGAAATTCTTCATTAAAGGGTCCGACCTTATCATTAAGGAGTGTCGTAGCGGGTGAACAACAACACCGAAAAGTTAATTTTCGGTCAGCGTCACCACCATATTGCAGATTTAATAACGACGAATAATGTGGAAATAAAAAAAAAATTGGTGGGAAGACGTCTTAATCGGGGTTTGAAAGGCGAAGGCACGCATGGCTAATGGACCAGGGACGGAAGGCTCGGAGCAGTCATCGGAAAATCGCGTTAGGCCCCGGCGTGCGAACCCGAGCGAAAACCCGGGCCGCCGGGGAGCCGTTCGCTAAACGGCTCAGTACGTCTTGAAAAAGCGAACCGAACCGAGAATTAGCATATTTAATTAAATATTCCGCTTTCTAGTAAAGCGGAAAGATTGGAAAAGCGGCCTTCATTTGGCTAGTTATGGAGCCTGGGTTAAGGGGAACTCTTCCCACCTTCATTCCTTCCTTCTTTTCTAAGAGGGTAATTCGTAAACTGATCTTGATAAACCGATATTCCAGTATTGTTATTATTATTATTATTATTATTATTATTATTATTATAGTTAGCAAAATAAAAACTTCACTTCGAGTTTGACTGTAGCGTTGTTACGAAATGGCTGATCTTTTAAAACTCTTTTTAGGATAAAAAGATTCCATCATAGAACTTTACATTGCAATTTTGGAAGTTTTAAGAATTATCGAATCGATACGAAATATATTGGGTATGACATCCCAATGAAGATACAGTGCCCTACTTGTGGGTACCTATTACATAGGTATCGTCCCACTTTACCGACAACATACTTCGCCGACCATTTCAAAATCTTTCTAGTTTAAGTCTGGTCATGGTAAAAAAAGTTATAACAAAATTGTAAGAAAGATATGATAAATTATTGTATATTGGGATATACATGCAATGTTCTACAAGCACTGGTATAGTACGTGTTTTTATGTAACGAGAATTTACAGTATAAAGTTATTTGAAATTTAAAACGGAAATTGTTTATATGCATTCAAAGAACTTCAATATCAAATTGTATATGAACTGCATAAGTAAAATAGGCGTCGGTTTTTTATATTTGAACGAATGAATGAATATACATATTTAGTTCCACCATATTTGTATTTGCACAAATGTCTGTAATGCTTTTCTTTACATTATTCTATATCCCAATCTCGTTGAAAATGCAACATTTTTTTTCTCTCCCAAAGCACGACAAATTCTCGACCGATTCGGCTGAGAAGCCTTAAGCCAACTCTATGAAGCCTTTCGTTTATTTTTTATTTTGATCGTATTTAAACAATTGTTTACCAACGTATATATACTGTACTATCGATTTATTTTTAAGGGCTATACCTACCCTACATGCACTTTCCAAAGTTTGCAGTATCCATTGCAACGATGGTCATTCGGGGGGTTTGCTTGCATGCGTTTTATACCCAAAGGGGTTTTTGTTAGATGTGATGGGGACGAAGTTATATGTACGGACCTAAAAAATACAACGAAATTTGATTGAGATCCGTGAACATGTGTTTTCTCGTAGTCACGGTGAAAGCATAGCACACGCCTTATTTGTTGTCTGCAATACAAATATTCCACTGCTGCGCCACATTTTTTTTTTTTTTTTTGTTTGATGGCAGACAAACAGAACTGCTTGCTACAGCTGCGCAAGAAGCCACTCAACCAAATCAAAAAACTAGAACCTCAAAACTGTACTAAAAAGCCACGTGCAAGGTATTGGGTGTGATCCGAAGTCGTCAAAAATGTCCATCAACTGCCAATGTTTCACATGAAAACAGCTCGTGTTAGGTCATCATCAACTTTCGATGTATGACTATGAAAATTTCTTGCAATTTGTATTCAGTGGAATATACAGTAAGTTAGTAAAAATAACTTGCATGTGGTTCCTTCCTTCCACGAACTAGTTTAGTTCGTTAACATATCACTGATATTAACAATGTTTTGATAAGGCTTTAATAAACAATCGCTGTTGATTTATTAGCAGTGCGTATGTTATCATTTCGGAACAGCTGTTTCAGTGCTTCTTGATCAAACCAGTAGCTATATGAGTTATAGTTTATGGTCATGACAAAAATCGGAAATTTCACGAATTGCTGGAAATGTAGCACTGGATAAACAAAGTGAGACCCACGTTGTTGCAAAACATCAGCCGATTTCATGCGTTTTAATCAGCT
Source organism: Julus scanicus (assembly GCA_034698625.1). Taxonomy (NCBI): domain Eukaryota; kingdom Metazoa; phylum Arthropoda; class Diplopoda; order Julida; family Julidae; genus Julus; species Julus scanicus. The sequence continues at coordinate 16,992 of JAQGBW010000058.1, read as the reverse complement.
AAAATTAATTGCGTGACTAGCCCTATTCTATAATCTTTCGTAGTTCGTTATGGTTTCGAACTTAAGACCACGACTTATGAAAACATTCTAAAAAAAACCCACCCCGTTCGTTCCAATTCAGCACAATCCCACGCTAGCATGCGGCGCGGGTTTAAGGACCTATATATAGAGCTGAATATTTCATCTAAAAATGCCGGCTATACGCGCCGTTAATTATTCATGCGAAAGTCTTAATTAATTCAGTTGAATGTATCCAGTTGTTCGTTCGCCTAACGAACTTAGAGGAACCGAAGCGTTAGCCAAAAACTCGCCAAATTATCCATTTTGTTGTTGTTGTTAGCTTCTCCTCCGCCATCTTGAATTGGGATGAAAGGTTACTTTGGCTAGCCACGTAAAAAATAATCTCTACGGGAGATGACTAACGCCAGAAGTAAGACATGGAGACGTTTGCTTAATCGGCGATTAAACAAGGTTTCGACTAGCTCTTTTCATTGTTGTCGTTCGACAATTTAAAAACTCGTTTTAATGCACGGGATCCATTAGATTCGCATTATTACCCAGGACGGAGATCCCAACGTCATTTATTATTCAGTCTATTTATCTTCATTGGTAATGCATGAATTTGAACGGTGCAAAATGCGTCGGAAGGACGACTTGCAGCAAAGTTTGTGTATAAAGCGATGAAGAAAGAAAAATACATAATTTCATACATTCCGTGGCAAATGGCAGCCATGGGAGATGGAATTGGAGTTGGAAAAATACGACTGCACTTTGATCATGGATGAACTGACCAGAGAGGTTGGTGGTCAGCTAGCGAAATTGGATGCAGTTTAGGGGTCCAGAAGATGTCTTAATCCAGTGTTTGGGGCGATGTTTTACGAGCTCATTTGGAGAAAAGGAGAAGTTTTCTTCAGAGGGTTCACTGGTCACTTCCACCTTCCCTTCCTTCGATATTAGAATTTAAAAAAAGCGACAAAATAAGGGAACGTATTACCCCTTAAAAAAATACACGATGACCACCATGTAGCGCTGTCCAAATGGGTTCCAATTCCAGATTGGCCATTTCGGCCTTAAAATGCGGGGGTGGGGTAAGGTTTGGGGGAGGGGGGCAGCATACGATTATAAGGTAAAAGGGGAATTGCTGAATTCAGCCAGCCGATAGTCCAAAAAAAAAAAGCGCTTAATGCCGTTCCTTTACAACTCGTATTCAAGCCTTGTAATTGAAAAACATGGAATTCGCTATTTTATGATTCCATAAAACGAAAGCATTAAGGGCGATAAGGGACCCTTTTGGAAAGGAGGCCAGGGAGGGGGAGGAATTGGGGGGAAGTGTACCCCACGGAAGCCCTACTCTTCATGCATGGCAGGAATATCCAGTGGAACCACTTGATATTGATCCGATCAGTGCACTTCTCAACAATATTTTACCATTAAATGCGAGCGATTCAAAGTTGTAATCAGTTTAGGAGTTTTCTCTGGGCGCACGGGAATACGTTGCAATTTCCAACGGGCTTATGGCGATGATGTCCAGCAGTAACTCATGCTTTACATTTCCGAAATAGAAATATATATATATATATATATTCCCACGCCGACCTTTCAAATTGAACGCCTCGGCCGCCGTTTACGATTAACCTTTGGTGCGTTTGTGAAGTCATATTTTTTTCCCTCCCCATTTCTTTATAGCGATATGATGACCTGGCAACTCTGATGTGAAGAGCTTGCTCTGAAGCACGGGTTTAGAAGTTTCAAAAAGAAATTTAGTCGGTTTTACAATAACTTACTTTAGAATTTTTCAATAATACCACTAATGCACCATGTGCAGATTGGCTATGTGGCCAATAACTTAAGGTGAAGCAATGCTATGTTAAACGTTCGTTCACCACCAGGGGGTGCTGATTAAGAACAAGGCTAATTGGAAAGAACACTCGCATGACTAATTAATCAGGAGCAATTTTAGTCAACTGCCTCAAATCTGGGCAAGAGCCGATGAACATTAACTTCATGTATTCGGAACTTTTATGTTGTTACCTTTAGTACAAACTTCAATAACTGGCCATATTTTTTTTATCACTGCAAGGATTGTGCCATAAAGTGGATAACAACCATTGTATCATATAACGGATGATGAATGCTTTTCTGATGTACTTGAAGTGACATCCTCGATACAGATACAGCAGCACAGTGGACACTGTCATCGCTTTTGTTTGCAGTTTCCTTAAATCATCATCGTCTAAGTGATTCGGTCCACTTGGGATCCAATCGGCCTCTGGCATCCCGTTTGATAAATTTTCTCTAATTGAAATGTGCTGGTGATGCCAATGTGACTTCCGACCAACCGCGATGAAAGGTTTTCTAATAGAAAATATTGCATTCTCACGTGCTCTTTTGGAAAAAGAGCACGAAATAAGGCTTTTCTAACCTGCTCTGGAATTCCTACAACAACCGAAATCATGGATGGCAGTAAATGTCATGGTTCCTGCCTAGGATATAGCACAGATGATGTCCAATTAGAAGCAGAAGTCGGTACGTTACCAAACAAAAGGAAAACTTGTGTCATTGACCCTCGAAATTGAGCTGTTCATGGCGACAAAAAAAGATTGCCCTTGATGCCGTTCATGTGGCATTTCCTTCACACATGTTTTCGTCGGTTGTTGGAATAGGACCACTTTTTTTTTCGCCTTCAATACGATGATGGGCAGCCAGAAAAAGGGAAATTCAATCCATTCATTTCAATCAACGTCCATCTTCGTTGGTTGCTTCATCGTGATTTCCATTTTCTGCACCTTGAACAGTTCCTATATCAGACGCCCACCAATCAAAAAAGCCCAGTGACAAAAGGCATGCCCTCCGCAGACAGGCACTTGATGAAAAAAGATGGAGGATGAGAATCGTTGCCTGGGCTAATGAGCTTCTGCATGGAAGACGGTTTTTTTTATCACCGCATTTTCGGGGTTATTTCGCCAAAATTACTTCTGCGAAATTCATCGCTAATGGAGATTTATTTCCTCGTTGGTGCAAACGTTTGCAACTCTTTTGCAACCACGAGTTTATTAGAAGAAAAAAATGGGGCAGTCATTGAGGAACTTTCTAGAAATTGCCACCAGGTGCCATTGCACGAACCACAAAAGTCATATTATCCAAATAATTCAACACCAACAAAAAAATCGACTGCATTGCCATATTTGAAAACAAAATCTTGCCACATGCTGACACCAAATGCCAAGAAAACACGTTCATGTAGTCTGATAGTGAATTTTCTTACACAAAAGTGTTTTCAACACATTTTAATAAAAACCAAACACATCATCTTCTTACTTATTAAAAGGATTCAGTGGCAAAAAAACAAACCACAATTTTCTTGTCATGAAGATAATTTTCGGATACCCAATATAATAACACGTTCGACTTTTTTTGTATATGTTTTTGTGTACATTTACACATGTATTTTTTGCAAACATTTTTTTTCACCAGTCTGGTTCGATAAACCCGAGGGTAGATCAGTAAGTCTGGTTCTCGTCACCCAGTTCCACGAGCCTTTGGTGCAATCCAGATTAATCGCCTTTAGGGCAACGTTATTTTGACTTTAGTGAACACAAGAGGACTTATCCCGATTAGCAAACATTTTCTCCCGTCTTCGTCATTAATTACACCTCAGCTCCAAATACCATGAGCCCGAACTTCACGACGGGGAGACTCCCGTAGCAGCTGAATCCAATTCGGCATTCTTGTTACGTCGTGATGGACAAGAACCCCGAGGGCCAATGGCGGAGGCAATTAATTACGGGGGCCGGGCACGAGAAATGGCCGCGTTGGAATGCGTGACACGCGAAAGGACCGTGACACGGCACCCCTCTCACCCCCTCGGCGGCCATTTTCTTCGTTAACCTCCCATCCACTAATTACTCGCCACCTAATCATCGACGGTGAAACAATGAGTGTTTGTCTCGGTTGGACTCTTCATCAAAATATTATCTTTCATTCCGATGCACTGACCGTCGTGATTCAAATTAAAAACCCAATCTTATTGGACCCGGAAAATGGGCAAATCTCAAGGGCATCGGTATATGAGAGCACGCATGCGTACTAAGTTCCCTAATGAACTTTAATGTCTGAAAGGGGAGAAATTGATTTACCCTTATGTTGGACCCTCCATTGCATTGTTCCTTCGGTGACACCGGTGTATATACAGGGTGGTTCTGAACACTCCAGCATCACACGTGATTTTAAAGCTATGTGGTGGTCCTTGAATATTTAGCGTTGCTAATATGGTCACTTCCGGCAATATTTTGTTGGAAATGTAATGATAAATGTTTAAATACGTCATCCAGGTGTGCTAATTTGGAATAACACTCATTCAATAGGGATGGGAATGGGGAAGTTATTTCAGGTGATATTAATCTAGCGAAATTGTTTAACTACATAATTTAGCAAATAAAACGCTTAAATGTCGTCTATTGACATAATATACTATCCTGAAGGCATTTAAAGGAAGCGCCCTTGCAATATGTATATACGGTGACATTAATGCTGTATTGCATTCTATTTCTTTCCTGCCAAAGTAAAATCTGGGTATTAATTTAAAAATTTTGTTGTGGTAATACGAATTATTCACTCCAAAAAAAAATTTAGAAGATAGGATAGAATTAGTTACGTGACCATCCCTAATTGTCCTTTGTCCCATTTTTACTTCAAAATCGAACATGATTTGTTGTTCCGAGTTAAAATATCATTTTGGGAAATATATTTCCAAAATTGGTGGGTTGTAGGTGCTGTTTGTGGATGTGGAAATTCCTATCTAAACCAGTTGTAGCTCTGACAAAAGAATACAAGATGCTATTGATCTGACATGGGCCTATTTTCGGCGCGGGACAGACAATGGGGTTGGGTGTGAATTAAACGTTAAATATTTATAAGCCCGGATTGGGAAAAAAAAATATTGGCGATCGATTCGAAACACCGAAAATCTCGAATTTGATTTTAAAGCCGATCGATCCGTATGCATGTATTATCGACTTTCATGCAATAAATCAAAAAAGCGCGATGTTGTTATTGACATCGGGATGCAGTTCACCTTTTATTTATTACGCAGAAAACTTAAATGTCGAATTGAAAAAAAAAGCAACCCAGGAGATTGAATTTAACCAAAGACCATCATTTTTCCCCGAAATGCTCGTAAAAAAAATCTATATCCGTGGGGGAAAAAGTACGACTTGGGTCTCAAAATAGCGTATGCAAATTAAACTTTCGTAATACACACACACGATATTTTATTATAAACTACGTGTGCCACTGTTTAGGCAACTTCTGTTCGCCATTGATTTACGTTGAATGGCGTTTTCGAGATGCGTAATAAATGGCAGGTTGGAAATAGAAATAATGGCCTTCCCAATAATCAATAATCCCCCAAAGTTACATATCATGTGCCGGCAAATCATCGCTCGGACCCCTCCAAAAGATTGCTTTTTTTGTAGCTCGGGGTGCCAAATGGTCGTCTTGACTCACACCCAGGTTCGTGATGTCACGAACAAAGAACGGGTTTGGAATCTACATAGAGATGGTCACGCAACTAATCCTAATTGCGAAGAAAATCGGTTGAATTTTTGTTTTTGTAAGATGCATGTGCGCATGAGCGACGAGTGGATAGTAACCCAAGAAAAATCTGTATTTTTTTTTTCTTCACGTAATTTGGTATGGGCATGCAAATCATCTACTTGTCGCGCATGCGCACATGTATTTAACCTCAAAACCAGCCAATTTTCTTCGCAATTTAGAATAAAATTAGTTGTGTTTGGCTGAATTTTTGTGGGATGAACGTGTGCATGACCACACCACAATATTCCGCGATTTTAAATCAAATTAAGAATTTTTTAAAAAACAAGACAGATTTTTCTTAGGTTATTAGCCACTCGTAGCGCATGCGTGGAGGCATTTCAGAACAACAAAAGCTAAGAACAGACGATTTTCTTTGCTATATTATAGGATAAAATTAGTTGCGTGCTCATCCCTAACATACACTATTACACATTTGGATAGAATATGTTACTCTGATTTTTAACTAGATTAAAAATCCATTCTGTGACCACATCTATTTTAGCGAAATTGCAATCATGTTATGCAAAAGCGCAGCTAGCATACACCCTGTACATTGATTCGTCCTTAATTGGAAACGAGCAGGAGCGAACTCGGTAATCCAGAAACCTCAGTGAAGAAAATCCTCAGCAACGTGCCTAGTGCATGTGCACTAATCCACTAAAAGCCTCCGATTTCCAAGTTGAAAACTCCCTACATTCCGAGCACAGACACGCTAGAATGCGCGCGTGGGGCCGTCCATCAACGACGTTCATTGAAAACAACAGACAGAACAGGCTTTAATCCAACGATGGTCTCCTTTAAGAATTGGCCTTTCTATCCTCGTCAGAATCCCCACCAGCTCCTTAATTATGTCGAATTTTGTACGTTCTTAAGAAACAATGCAACCACCGGTGACCGGATTTTCGTCACTGGAAACCGAAAAACGATAATTCCCATCCCAGCATGTTTTCGACGTCGGAAACTGGAAAGTGGCGGGGTTTTGGGTTAGCACGTTTTCGCAAACGACATCTCGTTTAATAGAATTTAATGAAATTGGGAATCATCCGGCTAATCCTCGCGTGGAAGCCACATTCCCCATTGGTTCCACAATCTTGAGACAAATGCCAGCATTGATTTACCATTACTTTGTTCCTGGTTGCAAACTCACCTCGCCTTATCATTACCGCGGTATTTATTTTCATTTCCACCGACGAAAGTAATACGGTTGAATTAGAGAAGATTTCTCATCCGGTGATAGTGGTTGTTGTGTCATCGTATATACTACCTGGTGTGACATGCCATTGTGTGTTGGTGGTTTTGTTCAGTGTTACAATTAGAGCGCAGTAATGCTTTAAAATGTGTTTTCTCTTCCCTATGTTCTATAAGTTTTCAACGTTTCAATATTGTCCCAAATGATTATTTTATTAACAATGTGTTTATTCAGTTTGGGTCCCCCTTGAACGATACCCATTTCACCAGCTCATATATATATAATTTTATGCCTAAACATAGGAGCTAAAACGTTTGTAATATTGTCGGCGAAATGGAACAATTTATTTAATAAGAACACATCAAATCAACACTTTAAAATGTGTTTTCTGTTCACTATATGCTAGGTTTTAAACCTATAGTCTATGTATATTTACCGTTTATTCGCGTTATATTTAGCACACCTAGTCACCATTTCAGAGCACTTTCTCAAATTGTATATTTAAATGTTTGACATTCATAACATTGTGTTCCATCGAACTCATTAAATTCAACTCAGTGCATTGGAAGGCCATTTCTTTATACGCTCACATTTCGAATTTCATCATCTTGATTGAAAGTGTTCCGGTATGTCATGCAAGATATCAAATGTGGCCGACTATATGTACTGTATCAATATTGGAAGTTGGAATTTAATGCTAATTTTTCCATCACCATCCGCGACAGTTCAATGTTTCCATCACCAACAAACATAACTTGTTTCCATATACACGCACACAATAGTCCGGGGGGTGGCCAAAGTAGTGCTTTTGTTGGAAAGTTCAGACAAATTCCAATTTTTCATTGCCTCGGTCGGTTCCCTCCTTCTTCCAATTTGATTTTCCTCCGATGGTCTTGAAAAAAGAAGCACCAGAAACGGCCATCATTGATTTGCATCGAGCTTTATGAGCAACATTTCGCCGAGAAACAAAGCCATTCGTATGCGTTGCAGCAGACCACAAAGACCGAGGAGTAGCCATCAAAAAATGGTATTGAGACCGGTATATATATATACACACGGAGGGAGCGATGGAGATAAAGCAAAGTGGGTTCCCACATCGAAAAACAATGGCTTCGGGGGTAGTAAAGGTTCCAATAATGCATGTGCATTTTTTTTTTCTTGCCTTTTATTTGGGAATTTCGGGGGCCTCTCGTAAAACAAGCTCTATATAAGCGTAATAAGCCGAATTGACTCGTCACATGCACGCGGGTTTTGCCATGGCTTGTTTCCCCTTTTCTTAATAATCCAACTCTGGCTAAAATGGGCAGCGCTATTAAGAGCCCTGACAAACATGAAATAGAAATAGTCATCGCTGAGCAAATCTGTTTAGTGGGGAATCTTTATTTTTATGCTCGTATAGCCTACGGAATGCGTTTTCGACGCGGGAATGCTGGGGAAAAAACGCAATACGGGTACTGTTGTTCTTACTCCCGCCATTGCAAGAGAGTACATTCAGGGACGATAAAAGACGGGTTTGACGATCGGTAAAGTAAATTCGACGCGGACCAACTGCGGGTAAATCAGCGACAATGAGCTCAAATTGTCGGAAACACTTCTCCGTAAAACAGTGTGAGTGTTGCTATAAGCGACATTGCCCAAGTTGATTTTATTTCATTAGTTGACGCCTTCTAAAGTGAGGGCTCAGAAATCAGCCAATGAGATCTTATGTGCATCTCACAAGAAAATCTTGTACCACCACCACCTCCAAAATTTTCAAAAAAAAAATGGCATAAAGCATATTTGGAACTATAATAGAGGAGGTCTACATTACGTTTAGCGCCCTCTGTGGTAGCTTTAGGACATTTACGGGGGGACAGGCCAAACACGTGTCATTGAGTTACTCGTGGTTTTTTTTCGCTCTTTAAAAGGGTTTTCAAACATTATGAAGTAAAATTGCTGTGTTCCATGTTGTAAAACAACTTTAGGAACGTCAATTCCAAGATTTCATACCATAGGATCTCTAAAAACTCCAATATAAGAAAGAAATGTTTGGAAGTGAAACACGTGGCCAAATAAAATGGTTTGCACGTGGCCTACACGTTCTCAAAGTGAAATTTCCACACTCAAATTTCAAAAACTTCCGTTAAATTTCCCAAATATCACAAAAATCCGTTCCTAAAAGAGCAAAATCAATGGAAATGCTATATGGACGACGCTGGGCTGTCCCCCCAGCAAATTTGGCCACTAGAGGCGCTCATGCATGGCACATGCGCCGTTTTGTAATGTAGACCTCCTCTATTGCATGGTTTCTTATATTGGCACAAGAAACAGTCATATTCCATGTTGGCCTAATTAAGACACATAAGGTGATATTCCTTCCTTTCCCACGATGCATATGGGCATATTTCATGTTGGTCCAAGATGCAGGAGGACGGGTCTTTGGACATCAATCCTCAAGGTAGATTTAACAGTGGTCTTTACAATGGTGTAGAATAAAATTGATGCAGGATTGGTCAACCTTTGCCATCTTTACACCATTTTGTTTGGGATTTACAATGTTTTCCGTTTTTTCCTTCCAAACAACTTCGGGTTTTTATTCTTCTTCAACATATACAATATTGGATTTCAGACAAGGCTAAGTGGATGATCGATTAACCCCTAAGCCACGTAAGCTCCAAGCTTAAACTTGTCGCGTGATGAATCAAAAATGCACTGATTGGTTGAAGCAACTGCAAATTTCTGAAAATAACAAATAGAACTTGCAAGTTCACAAAGAGGTGGCTTCACTTTTTTATAACCGATATGCAATATAAGGGAAATGAAATTTTGAATGCATACAAAAAATATATTATTATTTAATTTTTTGTATTATCATTTCTAATGGCGGAATAACGCTTTTATGTACAGACACAAAGAGAAAACACCACACACCAGGTGTCGCCACTGGTCATGAAGTGCCACACATTGTTCCCTTTAGTTTGCTCAAGCGCTCATCTGCCAAACCATGTCTGAGTATACTTTATCTGGCTTGAAAGATTTGCAAATAAAGAGCACACTTAGTGGCAGGTGTTGACTAGACGATTTTAAATGCAGTTCCCCATTTGATAGCTTAAGTTTATAAATTTGTCAGTAAAACATGTTGCGATTGTGTAAATCGCATGCGATATCATCCTGGCGCAAACCCAGAAAAGAGGATTTCCCACGGACACGAGCCGATTAAATTTCGGTCCATGCATGCAACAGTCAAAACCCGTCAAAATTTCGTATAATTTTGTAATTTATCGATTATTTCTAAGGAAGAAAAAAAAAAAAAAAAAAAATAAATGCGCCAGCCGTGGATCTTTATTATACTTTGAGCCAAGCGCACTAGGCCAGCTAATAACGGTGTTATTGGCTCACTTGGACCATAAATAATCCCTGAAAAATGGTCCAATCCATAGATATCCGTAATTCACTGAAAATTTCTCTCCGAAAAAACGCGTAAATCTCTCCGAATTTTTGAAAACGGCAGCGTATTAATAACCATGCACGGGTTCTAGGATCCATGGGGGTAACTAAATTTATCTGCTTTCACCGAAAAGTGTTCGCCCAGGGAAATCTCATTGACCCAATTGTTTGAAAAGCGCCGGATGATGTAATGAGGATGATCACAGGGTTGGGCCCAAATCTTTTGATTTAAGTCTTTTAACTGCTTTCAACCCACTCGTGCATACAGCACCATAAATTTTAATACTGCTGCCGTGATACCACCAGTCCAGACATAAAGGCCTTTGAACCCTGCGGAGGCGTGACCCTACCCCTTAACTGCTTCTAGCCCCGAAGGTCCAGGAGGGTTAAGGGGGGGAAAGAGAGAGTCGACTTAAGGGCCCTTGACGAGGACGACTTAAAAACTTAGCTGTCTGTTAAGAGCTGACAAGATGGGAGTACGTGTAGCTTTTAACTTTAACCTCGCTTCAAATGATAGGTTTCGAGATACTGAACACTAGCCCGCCTCCATTATCTACTTCTTCCCTAACTATGGACGTATCGCTATCTGGAATGTCATGGACTTCGATGGGCATTTATGTTACATGCCAATGAAACGTATACGCTATCATTACTTTAAAAAGAAAATAGCTCACCCATCCGCTTGGGATTGAGTGTGTTGGAGGAGGGTGAGTGTTGTCTGTCTTGTGGGTGAGATGCTCCAAATATCTGGAACATATGTTGGAAAAAGTGTTCCAGACTCTTGCAGAATAAAATGCGAAAACCTGTGGATTGGAACACGTACCTCGCTATACGGCCTTTCGCTATAATGGCCTTTTTTTTTAATTATGGCACTCTTTCGATTTACGGCACACAATGTTTCGTTATACGGCTCAAAAAAATTGGTGTAATTAAAGAAAATGGTCAAAAAATGTGACAAGTTACCCCAATTTTCACAAACAAGGCCGGATTTGGCTACCAATAAAACAACTTATAAGTTTCACTTCGTTTAAGATGGGGGAAAAAATGAAAATCACAATCCAGAAATAATTGACTCGTTATACGGCTTTTTCGGCTATACGGCCATTTTTTCTGGAACGTATCTAGACCGTAAATATTTAAGTAAAATGTTAACATCAGTTTAGTACACTTTCATTGCTTTTACTAATTAATGTGCAATTATGCATGATGGTTAACCCAACGCTATATATGGTGTTTAGTTTTCTACACTTGATTACACACATTCTGGTGTTCTGTTTTAATGGGTTACAGTTTTAAACACTCTTCGGTGTTTGCATCTATAGTTTGCAATTATGCTTATTCTGGAAATTCCAAGCAAAATGCGATCCCAGCACTCGGGTCTTCCAGCAGGCCCATCACCATACTCTCGAAATATCATTTGTTTTTTGTTTCTTTATGAAACTGTTTCTTTCCACTAATTAATTTTTCCCCTATATGCTGTTATTGGACATTTGGCCCAAAAATAGTCAAGTTGGCTGTGTAACAATCAAAGCTGCAGTTATGTTCAGTTTGATAAATGCTCTGTTTTTAATATTCTTTGAAATTGCTTGCTAAAATTTGAAAATGCCAAATAAAGTGCTTTTATGTTTCATTATGACTAAATATGTGTATGCATTAACGAATAAGTTTAGGTCAGGGAATTTTGGGATTAAGTCAGGGAAATTCAAAATGAAAATTGTGTGGGCACCCTGTGGAAGACTGAAGTGTCTCGCAATGTAAATTTTCAAGTTAAGCTTGGTCAATAAGTTTGACAATGGTGGCCATTACGAAGTGATTTTTCCAGCCACAGAGCCATCAGGTGAAATGTGGTGGAAATTCGTGCCACGTCCGTGCGCTGATCATTCCAAATTGCAACCGGATGTAGTTGGATGGAACAAGATTCCCGTCGCCTCCACCATGTGGACATATCTCCCGCCTACCCGAAGCAGCCATGCGCATGGTGCCATTAAGCCCACGCCGCTAACGAATTGGGTTTGATCCGGGCTTGGTGCAACGCACATCGGTGCGGTAATTGACGATGATTGAGGCAAATTTGGGGCTTCGATTTCGCAGTCTGCAAATAACACACGCGAGGAGCGATACATCTGTTAGGAAGTCGAGATTGACGAAAATTGCAGCCCCCGGTTTTAGCATAAATGTATTTCCCAGGAATGGGAGTTGTTAAATTTATATAAAAAAAAAAAAAGTTGGGGAGTCATCATCATCATCTCTGCTGCTGCTGCTTGCGTGCTTTGCGATATGATTTCAAATTGAATAGAGATTTTCAGCCGCTTTAAAATGGCCTCAAACGCTGCGACCTCAGCTCAACAATTTCAGACTAATCCACCGATAAAAGCAAAACGATTTTCCTCGTTTTTCTTCGCTTTTCTTCGTGAAACTCTAATGCGTGTTTTGTGCAACAGTCCATGTGGATTGCTGGTAATGGCAGATATTGTATGCAAAACCCCAAAAGCTTTCATGCTTCGAAAAACGTAAAAAAAAATATCTTGTACGATATAGAAATGGTTAAAACTTCTTATGTTGATGTTTTAGTGTACCTCTGCCCTATTTGAACAAGATGGGTCTTAAGTACAGAGTATGTGATTTTTCATACAGTCAATTCTAGTCCTATTTCGCCGACAGATGGACGCCATGGTTTGGTTATACTACAACTGTCGGCGAAATGGGGGTGTCGGCCAAGTGAACCCAAACCAACTGATAACACTTTTCCACTATAAATCGGCTTTTCCAAAATGTATAAATCAATTTCAGTTACATTTTACCTGAAAAAAACTATGCTTTTTTTGTTGCACTGAACAATCAGAAATCGATTCCCATCAGCAGACATTTCGATGTTAAGTTTTGTTGTTTTGACAGAGTTCTGTATTAAATACAACAGAAATTAATATGTTATTAGATAAGAATGATAAATAGCTCGGTGTCCAATATTAAAAAGTTTCCTCGGACCTAATCAATATTCTCACGAATAAAATATGAAATACGAAGGAAACCCACTTTTTGTTTTCATTCACAATAATGATAGGCGTTACCCTTTAATTCCTATAACTATACCTAGACATGCTTCAAAAATATTTTTAAAAAAACATTGTCTTTATGAAGTAACCAAGTCAACGAAATAAACATTGTTTCGCTTTATTTGCAAATAATTGATTGATTACATGCAAATGCGAATCGATAATTTCATCGAAAACAACATCGTATTTCTACAAAATTTAAAAATTGGAGATGGGCTCGAAAATTAATAAGGTTAATTACCCAATGAATCATCATTAATCATTATCGTATTTCGATTATCATGTTGTCTTTAACGGGAGAATGTTACAGTTGTTCTTGACATTTGTACTTTTTTTCCTGTTTTTGAGTGGAATTTCTATACGAGTTTATTTCGTAAAATTAAAAACACCCTTGCTGTAATTTAGATCTTAGCTTAATTACCGAGTCACATTAAATAGCTTAATTTATGTTTATTTCAGCGTCACGTTTTCTATTTCATTTGGGTTCTAGACAACGAAATGGGCATTAATGCATTTGAAAATGACTCTTTTTGCAGCAGTTAACTGAGGAATCTCCAATCTATTGTATTGCGTGATAACACTGAATATTACAAATAACAGAAACTAACATGTAAAATATACATTAATCGAGGGGTAAAATGATGTTTATAGTATGCAGCACCAGACACATTTTGGAGGAACGAATTTTAATTTCAGTTTAAAAAAACAACAACATGTCGTTGCTGTATATTTTATTTATATTATGGGAGTTATTAATGATGCCAACTGACTTTAATCTAATAATGAATAAGATGCAAAAGTCGAAGAAGCCATAAAACGTATGCAAATCTATATACTTTTCTTTAAGGTAGCAATCGTTCGTGTTTAGGTATTTTCCCCTCTTACTCTCCGCCATTCTTGCTATTTAAATTATAGCAGTTAATGGCGTGATTCAGCTCTATATGTTATACATATTTACGAGTTATTTAGCATTTTACATGATGGAAATTCCCCGTAAATGCCAAAATTCAGCCTCGATGGTGCTTGTCTCGCTCGCGTACACCTTGTTCGCTGCATGCAGCCCAAAAAAGAAGAGAAGCGCCGTTGAGACGCAGCGTGACTGAATTACAAAACAGAAGAAGAAGAAAAAATATGGAAATATTCAGCGAGAAAAAGAGCACACAAATTTGTGGCATAGATCACCCTCAGATGCACTTTTAAGTCTTGTCGAAGCCCAATCCGAAAATATACTCATTTCCATTTGCATGGGATTTATGCTGGCTTGCGTCACTGATGGCGCCACGTGCATCTGCCTATAGAAGAAAATTATCAAAATCTCGAGACAGGACAGTATTATACCGATTCAGCACCTCCTAGTGGCGGATGACCGTTAGACATGCGAGATTGCCTTCTCATACTTCAAACAAACTTCCAAGTGCAGCAGTAGGAGCGTTGATTCAAATCATCACGTGATGCAGTCAGTGACGAAATCTGCATAAGGACCAATTAATTGACCAGCTGTCAACGACGTCAAATGGTTTTCGAAGGCGGAATGGCCAATGCAAACAAGCTAAGACAATGGGTGACAAGAAAGATCAAATTTTCCAGCAACAACAACAAGGGGAACCGGGTGGTCTGAAAACGTTCAAAACCGTCCAACAACAATTATAGCTATCGCAATTATGTCACTTAAGAACATATCAATATGGCCGCCAAACTACGCCCTCGTGTTTTGCGCGCAGCTGGGACCCATCAATTGGACTTGATTTAGGGGGCGTTGCAGATTGGTATCACAATACCGGAACTACACCCCACGCTCGAGGTAAGGGCAGGTAAACCATCTGTTTTACAAATTCCGGGATATGATGACCCATCTTTTCATCACAGATAACCGTGATGGGACAGCACACGCCCGTTTACAAGCGGCACTTACGTGACATGGAACTGCCATTATTTGGATTGCGAATTAAGACGCTCTTTCCCCGCCTCTGGAACCCTCTTGGCGAGGGGAACAAATTTGCAGAAATTGCAAATGGCGCCTTAAGTGTACAGTATAGAGATTGTATGCTTTGTTGTCGAAATGTTTTTTTTCATTTTGGGTAAAAATGACCCAAAAGAGCACGATGCATTCCTGACAGTACCGGCATGACATTCCCAACATGGCCGCGCTTTGATAAGCTCCAATGCTGACGTTTTCCAATATCCTCTGAAGTAACAGGAAGTGGCCATGTTGGGAATGCCATTCCAACATGCATTTCCAACATGGCCACTCTCTATTCCGCTTCAATGCTGACGTTTTCCAATAATTTCTGGAGTAACAGGAAGTGGCCATGTTGGGAATGCCATTCCAACATGCATTTCCAACATGGCCGCTCTCTATTCCGCTTCAATGCTGACGTTTTCCAATATTTTCTGGGAATAACAGTAAGTGGCCATGTTGGGAATGCCATTCCAACATGCATTTCCAACATGGCCGCTCTCTATTCCGCTTCAATGCTGACGCTTTCCAATATTTTCTGGGAATAACAGTAAGTGGCCATGTTGGGAATGCCATTCCAACATGCATTTCCATCATGGCCGCTCTCTATTCCGCTTCAATACTGACGTTTTCCAATATTTTCTGGAGTATTACAGGACGTGGCCATGTTGGAAAAGCATAATACAATCAAAACTTCAACGTATCCTAAAAGTTACGCTTTCCACAATACACACGTCACGGAAAGTTGGCAAGCTGATGTTATCTGTGCTTTTTGCATTCAACAACAACCACCATCAGAAAACATCCGTTTTCGCGTGTTTGGAGGCGTTCTAAGTTAACCAAGCCGCGAACAAGATGGCGGCCGTCAGTCACCCAAGTCATTTTCCGCTGAAAAGATGCGGATTTTCGGGTCACGAGTAGAAGAAGAAGTGTTTCCGAACAAAGACGAAAAAGGAAATTAAGAGGGGTGTGGTGAAAACGTCTTCTAGAGACGAAAAAGGGTGTTCGAGCGCAAACGCTACCGAAGAATAGAAAGCATTTTTGGTCGGCAACAATGGCCGCCATCACGTTCAAAGATGGAGGAGGGTCAAAACGGCTGTCATTCGTGATGGGGAAAAACAAAACGTGCGGCCATTGTCGCGGACCGTCGAGCGAAAACGGACAACCCACCATGTTTTTGTCTTGCCAAAACCGAAAAACAAGTGCAGCGAAACAAAGCGTGCACGGGTTTGTAATTTAATGGCCACCAAAAATGAAACCCGAAAGGAGAGGGAGAGACGCCCCCGGGGCTACGGGTACCAAATTCGAGCATAATTACATGGTAGACGAAAAGCATCTCGTCAAAAAAGAAAGAAGAAAAAAAGTTGTAAGGGGGACGGTGAACGTTCCATTAAGAAGCATGGCATCCGAAACCTGTTTCACTAAAGTAGAGGTTTGTTCCATGCGGGTATAAAACAGGTGAGAGATTAATAATAAAAGGTTAGGATTTCTTCGGTTTCGTACGAGAAAAGCACTTCGCGCTATTTAGCCTCTCGAAACCTCTTCGGTACGTGAAGGAACCTCGAATTTTTAACGCTCTGGGAAGATCAAAATAAGAAAAAAACTGGGGGCAAAACAATGGTCGAGAATGGGAGTATTTTTTGGGAGAAAAATGGCAACGATGTACCGTGTTTACATCGGGCGCGTTTTGGGACACCTCCCGGGAAGTGGAAGATCACTAACCGCGTCCCAAAACGCTCTATGAAGTTCCCGGGGAGTCTTCCCGGGATCCA